>NW_021024927.1:1053764-1085038 GCF_004153795.1 Camellia sinensis
TTCCGGCAGTGCAGGAGGGAGTTGGTCAGGCCAATGTGGCCGAGCCAGCGGGTCAGCAGGCTATGAGTGCCTTGGCACGAGAGATAGCAGGAGCTTTGGGTATTCTCAGAGCTGGGAATCAGGCAATTGAGGCAGGGCCTTCTTTCTTGAAGAGGGAGTTCTTCCGGTCTAACCCGGATGAGTTTGTTGGGGATCCAAAGGAACCACTGAAGGCTGACGAGTAGTTAGAACAGATGAGTAAGACGTTCGAGATGCTTGGCATCGAGGACGGAGCATTGTAAGTGACCTTGGCATCCTTCCAGCTGAAGGGAGATGCGGGTCAATGGTGGAAGTACGAGAAGGCTCGTGTTGGTGGTACATGGGAGGCATTTGTGAATGCTTTCCATGAGAGGTCCTTATCTACAGTTTCTAGGGAGAAGCTGAGGGATCAGTTTAGCCGGCTTAAGCAGCAGGGTATGTCTGTGGCAGAGTTTGAGGCCACTTTTACTAGCTTGTCCAGGTTTGCACCTGAGTTGGTGGCGTCCGAAGAACGCCGTTGCTATGAGTTTGAGCGGAAGTTGAGGCGGGGCCTCAAGTTGGGGGTTGGTGGGTCTTACATCCGAGAGTATAGACATTTGGTGGATGCTGTAGCTCATATGGAGCTTATGATGCAAGAGGAGGAGGAGGAGGAGCATGCAGGCTCCAAGAGGGGCCAGGATGGTCAGGGTGATGGCAGGAGACAGAGGGGTTACAACCCTCAGCAGTCTCAGGGTGGAGTTGCTAGATCGACCTTTCCGGTGCCGAGTGCAGGCTCGGGGAGAGGTAATTAGAGAGGTTTGACTTGCTACACTTGTGGCCAGCTGGGTCACAAGTCTTCGGTTTGCCCGCTGAAGGGCGGAGGTCAGAGAGCTGCTTCTTCTTCAGCTAGACCCCAGAGTCAGAGTTTGGGCAGGGGGCAGCCCTTATCTTGCTATCAGTGTGGGCAGCCTGGACACCTGAAGAGGTTTTGCCCACAGTTGAGTGCCACTTCAGGAGCGTCTGGTTCTAGACAGACGCAGGGATTTCAGCCAACTCAGTCTGTGCACGCCTCGAGGGCCAATTCGGGGGCTTCGTCGTCCCAGTCAGTGCAGCAGTCGTATGCTCCGAGGGGTGAGCAAGTAGATCAGGGGCCTACGGGGCGCGTGCATGCTGTTACCGCGCAGGATCTAGTACCGGCTCTATCAGTAGTGAGAGGTACCTTTTTGTTTTGCAACTCGGTTGCTAATGTATTGATTGATACGGGTGCATCTCATTCTTTTGTGTCTGCTGCATTTGCATCTGTTTTGGAGTTGGAGTTAGCACAGTTAGCATCTCCTATATGTGTAGTGTCACCTCTTGGGGGTGAACTGATCTTGAAACAGGGTTGTAGAGGTTGCGATATAGAGGTCGCCGACTATAGACTTGCGTTCCCTTTTGTAGTTATGCCCATGAAGGGTTTGGATATTATTTTGGGTATGGACTGGCTATTGTCATACCGGGCTGTTGTCAATTGCTATCGCTAGAGGGTCACGTTATGTACCTTGAGCGGGGAGTGGTTTCATTTCTTGGGAGACCGGGTTGGTAGTGTTTTGCCACCGGGGTATGATTCGCGAGGGCGAAGTGAGCTTAGTAGTTTACTTGCCAGTTTTGAGAGTGGTGAGACCCAGCTTGTGTTGCCGAGGGTGGTTTGTGAGTATTCGGATGTCTTTCCCGAAGATCTTGTTAGTTTGCCACCTCACCGAGAGATAGAGTTCTCTATTGATCTAGTGCCCGACACGTGCCCGATTTCTATGGCACCTTACCGTTTTGCTCCAGCAGAGTTGGTTGAGTTGAAAGTCAGCTCCAGGAATTACTAGATAAGGGTTTTGTTCGCCCTAGTGCTTCGTCGTGGAGCACCGTCTCTTGCTAATAGAAAGTATGGTGCCTTGAGATTGTGTTATAGACTATCGGAAGTTGAATGGGCTACCGGTCAAGAATAAGTTACCCTATGCCTCCGTATAGATGATCTGTTTGACCAGTTGAAGGGTTCCGTTATTTTCTCTAAGATAGACTTGAGGTCGGGTTTACCACCAAGTTGAGGGTTTAGGGAGGAAGGATATTCCTAAAGACGGCATTTCCGTACGCGGTATTGGCCATACGAGTTTCTTGGTTGATGCCATTCGGGCCTTAACCAATGCACCGCAGTCTTTATGGACTTGAGAACCGGATTTTCCGGGAGTTCTTAGATCGGTTTGTAGTCGTTATTGTGGACGCACATTCTTATCTATTTCGGCTTCTTTCAGAAGAGGAGCACGAGGAACATTTGAGAGTGGTGCTTGAGTTGTTTAGAGCCCATAGGCTGTATGCCAAGTTTGGGAAGTGTGAGTTCTGCCTAGGAGAGGTGAAATTCTTGGGCCATGTGGTTTCCAAGGAAGGGGTGTCTGTTGATACATCCAAGACTGAGGCAGTGCAGGATTGGGCACAGCCTAAGAGTGTGTTTGAGATCCGCAGTTTTCTGGGATTAGCTGGGTATTACCGCCGGTTTGTGAAAGATTTCTCCAGGCTAGCTTCGCCGTTGACTAGATTGACGCGGAAAGGGGTCAAGTTTGTATGGGGTGAGACTTGTGAAAAGCCGTTCCAAGAGTTGAAGGTTAGACTGACCACCGCTCCAGTTTTGATTATTCTGGAGAGAGGGTTGGGTTATGCAGTCTATTGTGATGCCTCACGAGAGGGTTTGGGTTGTGTGTTGATGCAAGAGGGGAAAGTGGTAGCTTATGGCTCACGTCAGTTGAAAATCCACGAGAAGAATTACCCCACACACGACCTAGAGTTAGCAGCAGTGATCTTTGCCTTGAAGATTTGGAGGCACTACCTTTATGGTGAGAGGTTCGAGGTGTTCTCGGACCACAAGAGTTTGAAGTATCTGTTTACACAGAGAGACTTGAATTTGAGGCAGAGGAGATGGATGGAGTTCATTGAGGACTATGATTTTGAGTTGCATTATCATTCGGGGAAGGCCAATGTTGTGGTCGACGCTCTGAGCAGGAAATCCATAGGTGATGTAGCTTGTATAGCCATCCGGGAATGGGAGATGTTGGGGGCACTTGGCGAGTTTGATTTGCTACTGGGCGAATCCGTTGAGGCTGCAGCCTTATTTTCTATTGTTGTGTAACCTACACTTGTGACTCGAGTGTCAGAGGCACAAAGAGGTGACCTTGAGGTAGAATCCCTCCGAGAAAAGATCTCCAGTGGGAAGGTTGAGTAGGGTTTGACGGTGTATCCTGACCTGAGTGTGAGATACCGAGACCGTTTGTTTGTGCCGGAGTCTTGCCGAGAGGAAGTACTCCGAGAGTTTCATCATTCACGTCTTGCGGTGCATCCCGGAGGCACTAAGATGTATCGAGATTTGGGTCGCCAGTTTTGGTGGCGGGGTATGAAGAGAGATGTGGCTGTTTTCGTGTCTAAGTGCCTTACTTGCTAGCAAGTGAAGGCCGAGCTTCAGAGGCCAGCGGGTTTATTACAACCCTTGTCTATTGCCGAGTGGAAGTGGGAACATGTCACTATGGACTTTGTTGTAGGTCTTCCGAGAACTCAGCGGGGTAGTGATGCCATTTGGGTGGTTGTAGACCGATTGACTAAGTCGGCGCACTTCATTCCTATGCGCGTGAGAGATTCGGTGGATCATCTCGCCGACTTGTATATTCGGGACATAGTGAGATTGCACGGGGTCCCAGTGACGATCGTCTCAGATAGAGATCCTCGTTTTACTGCTAGGTTGTGGCAGAGTTTGCAGAGTGCCTTGGGCACTAAGTTGACCTTTAGTACGGCTTATCATCCTCAGACTGACGGGCAGTCCGAGCGTACTATTCAGATCCTTGAGGATATGCTTCGAGGTTGTGTCCTTGACTTTAGTGGGATGTGGGAGAGGCACTTGCCCTTGGTGGAGTTTGCCTACAACAACAGTTTTCAGTCTAGCATCGATATGCCACCGTTTGAGGCCTTGTATGGCCGACCGTGTAGGTCTCCAGTGTGTTGGGCTGAGGTGGGTAATGCACCTTTGTTGGGCCCGGAGTTGGTTAGGGAGACGATGGAGAAAGTTGAACTTATCCGTAGGAGGCTTGTTACAGCCCAGAGTCGCCAAAAGAGTTATGCCGACCGTAGGAGGAGGCCTTTGGCGTTTGAGGTTGGTGATCATGTCTTTTTGAAAATATCACCTAGGCGAGGGTTGATGAGGTTCGGAAATAGTGGGAAGTTATCCCCTCGGTTTATTGGTCCTTTTGAGATCCTTGAGAGGATTGGTGAGGTTGCCTATCGTTTAGCCTTGCCACTGCAGTTGTCCGGGATACATGACGTGTTTCATGTGAGTATGCTTCGGAAGTATGAGCCGGATCCATCCCACGTGTTAGATTGGGCCGACTTAGAGGTAGATGAGGATGCCTCGTACGAGGAGAGACCGGTTCGGGTCTTGGATAGGCGGGATCAAGTCCTGCGTGGCAAGACCATTCCTTTGGCGAAGGTTTTGTGGAAGCATCACGGAGTGGAGGAGGCCACTTGGGAACGTGAGTTGGAAGTCCGCAAGAAATATCTGGACTTGTTTGTTGATGTTTGACCATGTAATGGAATTTTTGTATTATTGTTGAACGTTAAGAGCATTATATGTGTCTTACGTCGTAAAACATTGTGAATGTTTTGGTTAACAGAAGTTTGTTTTAACATTGTGTATGTTAAGTATATTGTGGAGATGCAAGCATGATGATAATGTTGCATGTGTTATGGAATTGTGGAAAATGAGTTGAAATTGCTAAATTTCAAAAGAATGCATGTTGATAATGCAGGTTGTTATGAATAATGTGTAATGCTTCTTGAAAAGAGATGGGATTGACCGGTAATGGGTCAGGTTGTTTAATATTATGTTGTAATATTGTTGGGAATTAAGAAAATCCTGTTTTTGAAGAACTTGTACTTAATTTCGGGGATGAAATTCTTTAAGGGGGGAGGTTATAGCGATCCCGGTTGTCGCTTTACTATTCTGTTGTGTTCCGGACTTGGTTCCGTGAAGTTAGTAGTTGTATCTATCTTGTTGTCGTCCTTTAATTCCGCTTGATTGAGTTTTAGGATGTTTTGGGCAGGGTTGTTACAGGCTGGTTAGGCCTTGGTTTCAATTCCTTGTTGCCCAGTTTTTAGGCGGTCCGCTCGAGCGAGTCTTCTTGCGCTCGAGCGGGGATTGCACACTCCCAGTTTTTCGTGTCCCTGCAAAACTTCTGCAGGTGTGATTTTTACGCTCGAGCGGGTTTCTTTACGCTCGAGCGGTGGAGCTCGAGTGGGTTTGTTGGCGCTCGAGCGGGTAGTACCTTTGGGTGTAAGTTCTGGGAGGAGGAAATCTACGCTCGAGCGGACTGGTTTTCGCGCTCGAGCGGATTTACTTTATTCTTGTGTCTTGGCGCTCGAGCGGGACTTTTTGCGCTCGAGCGGACCTAGTTTTTGTTCTTGACGCTCGAGCGTTGTGTTTTCCGCTCGAGCGGGAATGTCGTATATCAGTTTGCCGCGGGGCAGTTTTAAATCACTTTTTCTCATTCTTTCTCTTTCTTACTTTTCCGAAAAAGCCATTTGAGAGCTCCTCTCTCTAAAACCTTGACTTCTCTCTAGGTATTGATCTAGTAGAAGTGATTTCCTCACCTTTGGCCTTTACAAAAAGGTTGTTGATCGTCGAGAGCTATCTTTTGATCCGAGAAATTTGTGGTTTGGAGCATTTTCGTTTTCTTCACCTTCTTGGTTGGGAGTCATTCTTTGAGGTAGGGATAACCTACTCCTTATTATGGGTTTTGTCTTTAAATTTTAGTATTTTGAGATGTTGGGGTTGGGTTGGTAATGTTGTGAAAGTTTGGGGCTTTTGTGTAAATTTACAAAAGTTGGGGTTTTAGCTATATAAAACCTAGATGCATGTTTGGCATGGAAAAGTGAAATTAATGTTAAAACATTAATGAAAATGGAATCTAAGGATTGTAATGTTAATTATGGAAAATGGCCTAATTACATTGGTTAATAAATTCGCATAATTAATTATGAGGAATGAGAAATTGATTTGGAAATGTATGGAATTAAAGGGTGTAGTTGGATTATTTATCACTCACCTGGTTGAAATGTTGATTATATATCCATTGTTGCATTTATTTTCTGTATAGAAATAATTCTTTGGGCTATCGGTGGAGGATAGTCTTGATTGTTGTAGACAATGCATGATGATTAGGCAAACTGAAACTAATCACTAGAATGTGTCATTGAGTATGACAGTTGGAACAATACATTAAATTTATGTATTGATCGATTTTTGTATATGAAAAGTGTTTAATTACATCATATAATGTTGTGTGGGAGGAGATAGGGGATGTGCTCCACGGTTTAGGGGAAGATGGGGGATGGACCTCTAAACCGGATGTTGTTTGGGAGGTGATAGGGGATGGACTCCATATATAGAGCTCATATGCTTATCTAGTGATGTGTTGACATAGCTCATATGCTTGTCATTGGAAGTGTGATAGTGCTCTTATGCATATCTATGGAAGTGATGATATAGCTTGTATACTTATCTATTTGTGTGTGATATAGCTAGTATGCTTATCTATTATGAAATGGAAAAGTGTTTAATATGAGTTACTGTCTCATATAAGTTGTTTGGCCAGGTTTCTGAGCCATGGTTATAAATTGAGAATTGAAAGGAATTGGAAAATGGATTGTAACATGGACTTGTATGTCATGAAACCGTAAAGTGTGATAAGGGAAAGTATCAGTGTTGGCCATCTATCAACTGCTAATCTTTTAGTCATTGTTTATATTTGGTTTAGTGTATTTCTACTGGGCTGTGGCTCACCCTATATGGGAATATCATTTTCAGGTACAGGTAGCATGCCACCTCCAAGGACGTAGCTTGGGAGGCTAGAGGTGGGCAGACTTTTGTTGTTTAGTTTCTTTGATGTATTACATGTATATTCAAGCCAAGGGCTTAATGTGTAAATGAGTTAGCACTCTTTTGTTGTAACCAAGTGTTAACTTGGAAAGCTGTAAGCCTTTAGGGCATTTGCTTTTGTCGTTAACATGTAATACTTTTTGGTAATGGAACTCTGATGAATAGAAGGATGTGGAGCTTTTATATATCAATGCATGTCTATATTGATGGGTTTGATGTTATTATTTTGAGGGCGTTACAGTTTCAAAGAAGGTGAAGACCTGTACATTAAGTAGTGTGAAGCTGCGAAGGACCTATTCTTTAAATGCGGTTGGAGGGGGGCTGTGGCACAGCTCGGTCATGGGCCTAAGACCGAGGTCTTCAATCCTCCTCTATATTTCATACCGAGCGCGTTGGCGGAGTATGCTGCTACCGTTCAGCAACAATTTCTGGAGGAGGAGGATGAAGATGATGCTCCAGAAGACAACACTCAATCCGGTCGCCAGTCTACCTCCCTAACTCCAGCGGTCTCCATTCTAGCTTTGCCAGTTGTGTCTGATGTTATGCTTCCAACCGAGCTTAACCAGAGTGTGGTTGCCACAACCGAGCTACCTTTGGGTGAAGACTGGGTGGTTTTAGATACTGACTTAGATGACCTGTTTGCTTGACTATGTACTTTTCTTCTTTTTTGCCTTTTGGAAAGAGAGACTGTAACCGGGCCGAAGTCCCCCCCTTTTGTACTTTGACTTTGTATGATCAATGAAATCTCTTTTGTTCCAACTGTTATTTCGGTTAACTGCCATGCATGTAACTTTCTAACTGTAATTTGAATGAAGTATAATATTCTTGGGCCGAGATACCCTATCCTGGTCATAACTTTACAATCTAACTGGCCATACCTGCCAACCTCTTTAGCCTTGATCCTTATCTCGGCTAAAGAACAATAAGCGTTGGTTTTTTCCAGCCAACCACTCTTCAGCCTAGATTCTTACTTCGGCTGAAGAGTACTAAGTGTTGGTTTTTCCAGCCAACTTCTTCAGCCTAGATCCTTATCTCGGCTAAAGAACAATAAATGTTGGTTTTTCCAGCCAACCACTCTTCAGCCTAGATCCTTATCTCGGTTGAAAAACAATATGTGTTGGTTTTTCTAGCCAACCACTTTTTAGCCTAGATCTTTACTTCGGCTGAAGAGTACTAAGTGTTGATTTTTCCAGCCAACCTCTAAGTTGGGTTTTCCTGCCAACCTAGAGTAAAGTGTTTGGTTATTCCGACCAAACGTCCTGCAGCCTGGATCCTTATCCTGGGCTTAGGAGGGGTGTTGGTTTTTCCAGCCAACTTCTAAGTTGGTTTTTCCTGCCAACCTAGAGTAAAGTGTTTGGTTATTCCGACCAAACGTCCTGCAGCCTGGATCTTTATCCTGGGCTTTGGAGGGGTGTTGGTTTTTCCAGCCAACCTCTAAGTTGGTTATTCCTGCCAACCTAGAGTAAAATGTTTGGTTATTCAGACCAAACGTCCTGCAGCCTGGATCCTTATCCTGGGCTTAGGTGGGGTGTTGGTTATTCCAGCCAACTTCTTCAGTACTGATCCTAATCTTAGCTGAAGAGAGTGCAAAGTTGGTTATTCCGGCCAACTATGCTCACAGTGCTCCTAACTCACTAAAACAATCTTTTACAGAAAGAAACAACTATACTGAAAAGAAACTACTTGTTTTATTAAGAAAGAAAAAATTACAAATACTTGAAAGAAAAGCTATAAATAAAATAGTTTGAGATTGGCAGTATTCCATAGCCTGGGAATAGCTTTGCCGTCCTCGTCTTCTAAGTGGTATACCCCTTTACCAGCTAATCTAACCACTTTGTAAGGTCCTTCCCAATTGGGCCCTAACTTGCCATCTCCGGGTACCAGGGTGTTTCCCATTACTTTGCGTAGTACCCAATCTCCGATCTTGAATTGCCTTGGATGTACGGTCTTGTTGTATTTCCTGGATAACTCCTGTTGGTATGCGGCGATGTGAACTAGTGCTTTTTCTCTTCTTTCTTCTGCAAGATCGAGCTCCAATGCTATGGCTTCTCCATTTAAGTCTGAGTCAAAATTTTCGCTTCTGATGGTGAGGAGGCCAATTTCTAGTGGGATTACTGCTTCCATGCCGTAGACTAAGGAGAATGGTGTTTCTACCGTTGATCGTCGAGGTGTGGTACGGTAAACCCATAAAACATGAGGAAGCTCCTCAGCCCACTTTCCTTTTGCTTTCTCTAACCTTTTCTTCAATCTATCCAAGACAACTTTGTTTGAAGCTTCTGCCTGGCCATTTGCTTGGGGGTATGCTGGTTTAGAGTTGAAGAATTCTATCTTGTATTCCTCACAAAAGCCTCTAAAAATTTTGCCGTCGAACTGGGTGCCGTTGTCTGATATCAGTGCCTTGAGTATGCCGAACCGAGTGATGATATTTTGCCAGACGAATTTCTTCACATCTTTCTCCTTTATTGATGCTAGTGCTTCTGCTTCCACCTACTTTGTGAAGTAGTTTGTTGCTGCAAGAAAGAACTTCCTGTTGCCGGGTGCTGTTGGAAGTGGCCCTACGATGTCCAAGCCCCACATTGCGAAGGGCCATGGACTAGTCAAACGTAGAAGCTCTCTGGCTGGTTGATGTATTTGGTGTGCGAACTTCTGACATTTCTCGCACTTCTTGACATACTTCTCCGAATCTGCTTACATGTAAGGCCACTAATATCCCTGCGAAATTGCTCTGTAAGCCAATGATCTCCCCCCTTGGTGGCTTCTGCATACGCCTTCGTGAATTTCGAACAAGAATGCTTCCACTTTGCTGGGGTGGACACACTTTAGGTAAGGTCCTGTGAAGGATTTCTTGTACAATGCCATTGATGGGGAGAGCCAAAAGCGCTGTGACTTTGCTCTTATTTTGTTGGCCTCTTTCTTTTCTTCTGATAAGACACCGTTTTTTAGGAACAGTATGATGGGATCCATTCACGAAGGGCCTAGTTCGGCACAACATACCTCTTCTACTTCGGGTTCTTCAATGCTTGATCTTGGTAGGTAGTCAATCAGCAATGGATGAGGGATGGAGGTATCGGCCATTGAAGCAAAGCCTGCTAGTTCGTCCGCTCTACTATTTTTTTCCCTGCCGATCTGCTCTATTTGCACTACTTCAAATTTCTTGATCTCTTTTCTGACTAACTCTTGGTACTTAGCCATCCTGTCATCCTTTGCCTCGTAGTCACTTGAAATTTGGTTTACCACCAGCTGTAAGTCACTGTAAACTATTAGCCCGGTGGCCTTCATGTAGGATGCTGATTTTAAGCTTGCCAGAAGCGCTTCATATTCCGCTTCGTTGTTTGATGCTGGGAAGCCAAGGTTGACTGCTAGCTCCACCACTAGGCCATCTGGTGAGATGAGGACTATGCCTAGTCCTGCACCGTACCTGTTGGACGCTCCACCCACGAAGAGCTTCCACATCGCTCCAACGAACAGTTTCCAGCAAGTGGAGAGATCAGATGATGCATTGGGATCAAGAGTGTTGCTGGTGTTTTCTTCAAGGTCCATGCTTGCTGTTTGCCCCTTCGCTATCTGATTGTACCAAGTCTTTATTTGTTGGTGAGTCTTGGCTTGGTGTAACATGTTTGCTTCTTCTCCTTACTTTACTCTGGTCTGCCTTAAGGTTGACTGGGTATCCTGCACCAGGAGTTGCGCTATTCGGTGTCAATTTCCAACCCTAGTTCGGTTGTATCAGTCAGGTCAACTGCAGATATGATGACTTCCTGGGGTGAATTCTGCGACAAAGTCTGCCAAGGCTTGGGCTTTTATCGCGGTTCTGGGTGGAACTTGATGTCGAACTGTCCCAACTCGACTGCCCCTTCAGACTCGTCCAGAAAAGTTCGCCCTCTCAAACAAAGCTTTTAATGGAAAAGCTTGAGGACGATTATTGTGTAGGCGTGGAAGTAATGCGACAATTTCCTTGATGCCATCATCAAGCTAAGGCCAATTTTTCCAACGGTAGGTACCTGGTTTCCGCGCCCAGCAATGTCTTGCTGACATAAAAGATGGGCAGATGTTGGATTCTTTCCGCTGAACCACACTGTGGCTGATTATGTGCTAGCGAAACTGCCAGGTACAAAAATAGTTCTTCTCCAGGTATTGGGGTCACTAGCAGTGGTGGAGAAGACATGTATTCTTTCAAACTTTCTAGGGTGCGGTCACATTCTTCATCCCACTCAAACTTGGCCTTTAATGCTTGAAAAAATGGTCGACATCTGTCTGACGACCGACTTATGAACCGATTTAGCGCGGCTGCCATGCCGGTGAGATGCTGTACTTCTTTCACAGAGTTGGGTCTCTCTAGTTCCTGAATTGCTTTGATCTGAGAAGGGTCTGCCTCTATACCTCGGTTGGTCACCAGGAAGCCTAGGAACTTGCCAGATCCTATGCCGAACGCACACTTAGATGTATTTAGGCGTAGCTTGTGCTTCTTCAGGATCTGAAACATCTCACCTAGCTCCCTGAGATGGTCATTCTTATCCTTGCTCTTGACCACCATGTCGTCGATGTGCGCTTCCATTGTTCTACCTAACAATGGTTCGAACATCTTGGTGACCGTCCGTTGGAATGTTGCCCTTGCATTCTTAAGGCCAAAAGGCATGACCTTGTAACAATATAGTCCTCTTGGCGTCGTAAAAGATGTAACCTCCTGGTCTGGCTCATACATGGCGATCTGATGGTACCCTCTGTACGCATTAAGAAAGCTAAGACGGTTGTATCCTGCCGTCAGATCTACCAGTTGGTCTATCCGTGGAAGAGGAAAGCTGTCTTTTGGGCATGCCTTGTTGACCGTTTTGTAGTCCACACAGACACGCCATTTTTCATTCTTCTTAGGTACCACTACTGTATTGGAGATCCATCTAAGGTAGTGCACCTCTCTGATAGCTCCTACTTCTAGCAAGTTTTCTACTTCTTCCGCCACTATCTCGGCATGGTGGAGTGCCAATCTGCGAGTGCGCTGTATAATTGGTCTGGCAGTTGGGTGGACATTCAATTGGTGACAAATGAAGCTGGTCAATGCCAGGCATGTCATACGGTGTCTAAGCAAACACTTCGATGTTAGAGGTCAAGAATTTCATGACCTCTATTCACTCAGTGCTAGACATAGATGAGCCAAGCAAAAAGAACTTATCCGGGTTCTTTTCATCTATTCTTACCTGTACCAAGTCTTCCACTGCCTTCTGTTCAGCGGCTTTGCCAACATCCGCAAACAATTCATTACTCTCGGGTTCTTCCACCATCTGAACAAACCCCTTGGCAGCTCGGCTGCCATTTACTGTGACGAAGCATTGCTTAGACATAATTTAGTCTCCATAGACCTCTTCAATTACCCCGACTTCATTGGGGAATCGCATTACTTGATAGTAGGTTGATACTACTGTTCTCATGGCATGCAGCCATGTCCTTCCCAAGATTATGTTGTAAGTGGAGGGCACTTTCAATACCCAGAATTCCACTTGTTTAGTCATGCTTTCTGTTATGACTGGGAGGATTATCTTGCCGACTGGCCACTCTGGCATTGAGTTGAACCCGATCAGGGGAGATACGGCAGGTGCCAAGTCTTTGTCCTTTAGTTTCAGTTGTTTGAAGGTTTCGTAATACATTATTACGCACGAGCTTCCTTGGTCGATCAAAATCCATTTGATGTCGTAATCTATGACGCGGAGTGTAACGACCAGTGCGTCATTGTGAGGGCAATATATCCTTGCCAAGTCTTTGTCTGAGAAGGATATGACGTTCGTGGCCTCTGTTTTCTCCCTTTTGATAGTAGGTTGCGCACTTAATACCTCCCTTGAGTGCTCAGCCTTCTTGATCGTACCCCTGAGCCCACATACCCGCTCAGGTTCGAATACCCCATGTATTACGTTAATCACTTCTTGAGGTGGTGCGTCGATCGGCATACCGTTTGGGTGGTCGTGGTTCTGGGGGGCTGGCTGTGTCCCTCATTTTATGTACTTGTCCAGATGTCCAGCTGCCACTAACTCCTCCAAGTGTTGCCTTAATGGCGTGCAATTTTCAGTGCGGTGCCCCTTTTCCTTATGGAAAGTGCACCTGGATCTTTCGTCGTAGTCCTTTTGTGTTTCTCCCAGCTTAGCTGCCCATCTGACGAAAGGTTTATCACGTATCTCACTGAGAATTCGGTAGATTGGTTTCTTGAATACTGTGGTAATGGCAGTGCGGACTCTCAACCATCTTTTATCTCAGTCCTCTTCGTTGTCTCACCTGCCTCGTCCATTCTTGCTTGGACGTTCTACCGTGTTGACTTTTGTCGTAGTCTTCTTATCTGGTGTTGCCGTTGCACCATTTTGCCTTAGCACGGGCGCCATCCTCCTCTACCCAAATATGTTGGTGCACTCTCTCCATCAAGGCTTCCATCGTGAGGGGTGGAGTCATAGTAATCGAATCCTTCAATCTGTTTCCGACTGGAAGTCCTCTTTTGTATTGTGCGATGGCGAGATTGGTGGGGCAGTCCCCTATCTGGTTGAATGTCTCCCAGTAGCGATTGTTGTAGGATCTCAATGTTTCCTTGTCGCCCATGTCAATGGATAGTAGCTGATCGATCTCCACCGAGGTCTTGGTGTTCGTTCTGAACCTTGTCACAAACGCCTCTGCCAATTGTGCCCAGGAGACTATGCTGCCTTCTGGTAGCCTTTCAAACTAGGTTAAACCTAGGTCGCCAAGGCTTGATGGGAATAGGATGCACATTAAAGCCTCGTTTCGCCAGTATACTGTCATGACCTGGCGAAAGTGGCTTAAGTGCGAGTAGGGGTCTGTCTTCCCCTCATACGTGGTAAATTTGGGCTGAAGGAAGCCGGAAGGTAGGGGTGCGTTCTCGATTGCCGGAATAAACGGCGAGGTCTGCAGTCTTGCTAAGGCTTTGTCTGTTGGTTCGTAAGCAGGGCGCGCTATTGGCATTCCTACCTCGACGTTTCCATGCGTCCGAGGGGCCAACCGCTGAAGGGCTGAGACTTTGCACGGGTCGCGTGCCCTGGTATCCTCTTTCCATCGTGCCTTTTCTTCAAGCATCATCCGTAGGTCGGATGATCTAGGCAACTTCGTTTGCCTGGACACAGTCTGGTGGGTGCGTGAGGGCCGATAGGTGCTTCTCTCAGTGTAAGACCTCAATGTTCTCATTCTCTCAGACCTGGAGTAATGAGTCCTAGAAGACCTTGATTGAGTGTCGCCTGTCCTGAGGCTTTTACTCTCTGCTTGAGACGGTGTGGTTTGCCTACCACGATCCTCCGAGTGGCGAGGGGACGTGTTGCCTTTGTGCCCCTCTCCTGTCGCCACCCATTTTTCCTTGATCTGGCGCTTCAGGGCCTCCATGTCCGCCGCCATCTTCCTTATTAGTTCATCTTGCTCTTTTACGCGATCCTCCAGAGCTTGAGGGTCGATTCTTCGCCTTTACCTTTTAGGACTTTGTGAGCGAGAGCGACGGGGGCTATTATTCCGCCTCCCCCTTGCATCCCTCCGGGGATTCTGTCGCTGGGGCTCTAAGTCCACCATGGGAGGGATAGAGGGCAAACCTTCGCGCCTCCCACCCCCCTCTGGGGTTTGTCCGTCGATGGCGGATTGCGGCAAATCTTCGTTGTGCGCCATTCAACTAGCGAGGGAAACTTGATCAAGAGGTTTTGTTCTTTGTCTGATATTCCCACAGACGGCGCCAATTGTACGAGCAAGAAATGTTCTTTCTCGTATAATCCTGTTGATCAAGTCTGCGTTCCTTCGTACGTCGTCGCTTTACTCCCTGAAAACACAAATGTGAGCTAGTCGGCGGGTGTGTGCCGAATACCTCTCTGATGCCTAAGTTAGCAAAAATAGACAAATAGACAAAAACTCTCTATATTCGGGAATCAAAGTTGCGTTACCTCTCCATAGGTGATGTTATAAGCTTTTATAGGTTCCGTGTGGCACAATCGTAGTAGGACTCTTACTCCTCCATGTAGAGTCCTCCTAGGAATCACATTCCTGAAAGATAATGCTTATCTTTCAACACCTCCCTCACTGCTTAAACCAAGTGAGATGGTTTTACCATGGTTGGATGTCAATACGACCCAGATAACATGGCCACGCTAAAGCCGTAGACTAGACCGAGCTCCAACTAGCTCGGTTCTTCCTTTCACTGCGCGTGTACCTCAGTTGACATATTCCAACTGGGTTGTCTGAAACCGTGCTATCCACAATGAGCTTGGACCAAGCTATCTAACAGCAAGGTCCTAAGCAGAAGCCAACAATACCTCAGCTCGAGATGGTTTGACCGAGCTAACTGCCACTGTGCCGACCGTGGTGACCGAGCTAACTGCAAGGTTCTCTGGGACCGGGCTAACTATCAGGCCCTTTTACTCAGTCCTTCTCACTGTAGCCCATAGAACGGCCCATCACCTAGCTCGGCCCAATTTCCACATAAATTACCCTCTCATATGATATTCATATTTTAACCAATATAATTAGTAAAGTGAATGGATTGTTGTTGATGGTACATAATAAAATCTCATGCTTGAGGATTCATTATGTATGCTAGGTGTTTGATAAAATGCCACAATGGAGTAATAATGCCTACATTTTTGTTTATTGGTTTGAACATGATCTTAACAACAACAATCATTATAATGATCATAATAATCATAGTAATAAAGATGCTCAGAAAATCATGATACAGACAATTCATAAGTCCTTATTCATTCCTCATCCCAAGTATATGGAAAGGTAATATTGAAACTGATCAACTAGTCCATCCTATTAGGGCTATGTTTTATTCCAATTAAGTGGGACTGAGTTCACCCATGACACTTCATCAAAAAGCCACTTCTTATTTTGCACAGTTGTATTTCCTAGTCTCATGCTCATTAATAGACATCATTACCCAATATAGTTGATATTACTAGATAAATATTTTAATCATATATATTGCCCCTTTCACACATATATATACATACAGCTATGTTTTTCTTAGCCCCAAAGTACTTGCTTTATTTTGTAGTGTTCCATTTTATTATCCCAAATATTCAAAATCTCATTTGTATATGAAATTGTAACAACCCTCGTCACTGTTTACCGAATAACCACTGATTACCGTTAAACTGAAACTGATTATGAATGATAAGTGAACTGAATAAACTACTGAACTGACTGACTGAAATTGAAACTGAATTGACTGAGTATACCTATTTAATTATAATTCTATCTGTTTGGTTATTTGATTATCTGTTCGTGTTTTTATGGTTAAATTGCGAATTGAAGGCCTTATCGGCGGCCGAATCGGAAACCGATTAGTGTTTTATGATCATCGTGATTTATGTGAATTTATAGCATCTTTATCTGAAAATCGATTTGGTATGATTAAATTAGATTAAATATTGATAAATTGCATTGTTACACTTATTTACCATTTTGCCACACTTAATGGCCACTACCTTACACATTTTGAGACTTGTATACACATTGAATCAACATTTCCATCAGCCTTTCCTTGTCTCAACCGACCAAGAGAGTGAGAGGGAGAGAATTGATTTGTTCTTGAGAGAATTGCTTGGAAATTAGGAAGATTAAGGAGTTCTTGCAACATTGAGCCTCCATAGCTCTAATTGAAGACTTAGGTAAGGAAATTCAACCTTTTATTGTTGTGTTTGTGAATGTTCATCCATGGTTCTTGTGTTCTTAGTGACCCAAGCCTAGAACTAGCTCAAGTTGTTGAATTAAGAGCTCATTCCATGCATGCGTGTTTGAATTGTTGAACTTGAGTTGATTCCATGGAGAATTGTCTTATGCATGCTCATGGTTATGTTAAGTCCATGTTTTCATCTTGTTTTTGGAACAATTGGCTCCTTAGAGCATCAAATTGAAGCTTTGAAATGATTTAAATTCATGCATGTTTGCATGTTCTTCATATTTATGGAAATTGGTTTGAATTGGATTTATTTGAAACACCCTTGGGCTTTGATTTTACAAATTGAGCTTTGAATCATGTTAAAGTATGAGTTTTGATGTGTTTTCTGGAACATTGGCCCAAGAGGATCGAAATTTATGGTTTAAAACTTGGTTTTGAGCTTGAGGTTCAAATCTGGAATTTTCAGAATTTGGACTCGCGCTCGAGCGGGGTGACTGGTGCTCGAGCGTGGAAATCGTGCTCCCAGTATTCTTGTTCTGTTTTGAAGTCCGCTCGAGCGGAATAATTGATGCTCGAGCGGGACGTTGTATCTGATGCTCGAGCGGGTGTCGAGCGCCCAATCGAGCGTGATTTTTGCCTATCCAGCACTTTTGACTGTTTTGCAGAACGCTCGAGCGGGTAAGTCTACGCTCGAGCGGAAACCTTTGTCTGCATGTTCACTTGAGCGGAGTAACCTACGCTCGAGCGTGACCCCTGTTTTCTGAAAAGTCTGAAAATGCTTTTAAAGTGTATCTTTGCATCCTCATCTCATCCTAGGCATTCTTAGGCCTAGTTTAAGGCATCTTAGTGAGGACATAGATGTAGAACACACCGAGGCAAGTTAGGGATTAAGTTATTATTTTCCAAACTGTGTAGCTTAGTGTGTGTTCAATCTGTAACTGTGTAGGGTTGGCGACTGGGGATGCGCTCTAGCTTTACTGTAGCCCAGAACTCTGTGAGTAACAACTGTGTAAAGATATGTTCAAAATGATTATCTTCTGAACAATTGAACTGTACTGCTTTCTGAACTGTTACTGTTAATTGAATGAATGTATGTCCTATATTCTGACCTGTATTGTGGCATCCTTAGCAACTACTGTTTACTGTTACTGTTACAGAGATCTCTGTCGGTTCCCTTGTTGGAACCACTACTGTTACTGATTGATGGCCATCATTTACTGCTCGGTCTTTTAAGACCTACTGTTTACTGTACTGTTATGCTAATGGATGTACCACATATGACTGCACTGACTGAACGACTGAAATACTGATTTAATGAACTGTTTTCATTACTGTAAGGACATTCATTCTTAACCCCTTTACGCATTGTGTTATTCATTGGGTTTTAACTCACTGCTTATATATATATGTAGGTGTCCAGGCACCAGACCGCAGCTAGGAGCGTCAGGGTAAACTCCAGTTTTGTCGAGCCAACCTATGTGCCTCAATGCGAGGTTCCGAGCTGTCAAGCTACGGCTTAAGGGTGTTTTTAATTTCCCCGTCTGTCACTGTATCTGTTTTGCATAACTGTATAGACTGTTTACTGTACTGTACTGTTTGATAGGGATTAGGTCCCTGAACTGAATGAGTGTATATATGTGCATTCTGTTCTGTTCGACTATATATATTTGAATGAAAAGTCTTTTTGCATACAGACTGTCACAGCTCATTGGACATTGTTTAATTACTGTATTGGCTTCCGCCAGCCCCTGTACTCTGTATTACTGTATTACTGTTAAGCAGGCCTTTGGTAATCTCGGATTACTGGCCGGTTACGGTGCTAAACCCATAGGGGCGGGTTTGGGTCGTGACAGAAATATTACATGAAAAGCATTGCCTGTTAACTTTTTTTATCCACATCAAGTATGTCAATTACATGATGTCAATCAGCTATATCATGCCTCAGGTACTTTTGATATCCCACTTACCAGAAAAATGTGATCGAGTTACCAACATAGTTGACTATGAATTATTCCAAATAAGAATTTGTAGCTTTAAAAATAATATTTCAGGGACATGTACCAACTCATTTTAATGCTTCTAGTGTGTTATTGAAACCTATACATTTATGTATACCCGAACTCTTTTACTACAATAATCCAAAGACAATAAGGACCTATCTTTATAAGGGATACATGAAACAACAAAATTAGTGAACTTACTACTCTTTCCTTTCATTTCTTCAATCATAGAAGTTTGATTTACTTTAGTAAAGCTGCATCAAAATAGACATTTATGGCTTCAATATAAACAATTCATGGCCATTCTTACCAATTTCCTGTTCAATATCAACTATGAAGCAAATTTGAAAGTATGAAATTGGTCATTATAGATGTGAAGGTTCAATTGATACAGCTGAACATAGAAAAAAACAAGCAGACCTCCCAAATTGAAATTCAACAAATTATAACGTTCCATCTCCTACCCATTGTTGAACCCAGTTATCAAATACTAGTGCACACATGAGTCTACTATTTTATGGAACAGTTGCCAATCTCTATTGTGAGTTTCATTCCAATATATTTGTGTGGCTTGTTAACATCAACACCTAACTTCTACAGAACTTGATCTTTAATGCTTTTGAAATATGACTACATGTTTTTACCAGCTCACATGTTCTTTTGACTACATACAGATCAACACTTGCAATGGATTTTATTGTGACCAATTCACTCCCAATTCTGCTACTAAACCAAAAATGTGGACTGAGAATTGGACTGGATGGTAAGATGTCTGGCATCTTAGCCTCTCACAGCATGTTGGTTATTTGGATCAGAAGTTGATCTTATCAACATCCAGCTTTCTTTTCTTTTAATGCTTCTGTGTTTTTAACCATTACGGCTATCTGGAATGTTAGGTTTCTTTCGTTTGGCAGTGCTGTGCCATACAGACCTGTGGAAGACATTGCTTTTGATGTAGCACAATTCTTCCAGCGAGGGGGAACCTTCCAAAATTATTATATGGTAATTCTATTTTCTTGAAAGCTATTATACTTGTTACAAGTTTTTATGACAATTGCCTGATACTTATGATTCACAGTCTACTTTGAATCTGGTTTAAATTAATCAGAATGCAAGCTTATATTTTAAATATGTTTTGATTGCTTTACCAATACCATGGTGGGACTAATTTTGGCCGGACCACTGGCGGACCTTTCATTGCTACAAGTTATGATTATGATGCTCCAATTGATGAGTATGGTATGATTTTCTCCCTCTATCAATAATAAATGATTTGCATCCCATAAGCAACCAAACTAATACTTCAGTTTATGAAATGCTGCAATCTAGAAGTGTTAGATGTTGATAGAATGTTGTTATTTTATAATCTGAAAGATACATATATCAACCCATAATTGCGGCTTTTCTTCTTTTATTTTTTTTAATAGTTGAAGTTTGTCTTCTATCTATAAAAGGCTTTTAAAAATTTTCCCCAATGTTGCAGGACTTCTTAGACAACCTAAGTGGGGCCATCTAAAAGATGTGCATAAAGCCATAAAACTTTGTGAACCAACAATGGTTGGCACCAAGGTTTTAAAAAGCGGCCGCAACCGTTATGTAACGTCGTTACGTAACGGTTGTGATAGTTACCGCCACCCGTTACAGCCGTTTTTGCAATGTGATTGAGATTCACAGGTGTATCGGCCATAGCGGCTATTATAGCGGTCGTAACGGTGCTGTAACGGTCGTAACGGCCTGTTACGCACCATTATGTAACGGTTTCGAATTGCTTCTTTAAAAAAACACACACAAAAAAAAAAGTTGAAAATGGGGGAAGAGAGATAGAGAGAGAAGAGGGAAGATAGAGGAACAAGAGATAGAGAGAGAGAAGAGGGAAGATGAAAAACATGTTATTGATTTGTTAAAGCTGTAAGACCTATACTATTCTATTCAGTTGCTATCACTCAACCATTTTGTTTGTGTGTGTTTATCTATATATTGTTTAATAATAATAATAATAATAATAATAAGTGTGGTCATTATTTATTTGACTTGATTAATATATATATATATATATATATATTTAGATTTTTATTTATTCTCTTACTTTTGTCATTGTTTATCTTATATATAATAGTTAGTGATTGATTTTTTGTATAATATAAAGTCATTAATTATTAAAATAAAATGTAAAAAACTTAGTTTATAGTGATTTAAAAATATGAAATATATTGGATCAAACTTAAAAATTTATAAAAATTGATCAATATTTATTTTAAAACCCAATAAATATGATCATGAAAAAAAAATGTGCGTATCGGTAAATTTTTTTCAAATTGCGCGAAAAATAAAAAAATTCACGGTTCCGGTTATCGCAACCGTTACGCTACGGCCTTTACACCCCGCAACCGTAACCGCACCACCGCCACCGTTACGGTGACCGCAACCGCTTTTCAGAACCTTGGTTGGCATTGGTCCAACAATTACTTCCCTTGGTCCAAATTTGGAGGTATACCTATAATTCTCTAATCCTTAACCGGTTTCTCAAGGAGCTTTCTCCTCTGTGATTGATTGTGGTTCTTCAACAATCTAATGTTTCTATAGTAAAACAAAATTTTATCTGCTCAATCAAACCCAAAAAAAAAAAAATGCTTATGTATATCATGGTAGATGGTTTGAAATTGTCTTGGGCCCAGTGATAACTCCAGAGCTTCCATGAAGCGAGTGACTGGCAAGATTCAAAAATCATTGCCTATATTAAGGAAAAAGAAATGATGTTGGTCAACAAAATTTTGATTTATAATTCATGTTGTATACTTTATGAATAGAATTTGTTGTTCTTAAAAAGGGATGTTCCCCATTTCAAGCAGGTGTATATAAAACTGGGTCAGGTTTATGTACTGCTTTTCTTGCCAATGTGGATTCCCAATCTGATGCAATTGTGAATTTCAATGGCAATTCATATAATTTACCAGCATGGTCTGTGAGCATCTTACCTGATTGCAAAAATGTAGTGCTTAATACTGCAAAGGTTTGCCTCATTTGCTCAAATTATGTATTACATTTTACCGTGCTACTACACAAGAACTTTGTTAGCTACAAGCTTTTCCTTTTAATATACTTGTTGGTTTTAAATTACATCAGCATGTTTTTGAAGAAGGGTTTCATTTTCTTTTATTTTTTAATATTAGCTCAAGTAAAACAGTGTGTGATAAAGGTTTGCTTTTTTATCTATATTTATTACATTTGTATAAAGAGTTAGAAATTTGGTCACAATCAGATGATGCAGTATCTTCATGGAACTCCATTTCATACCATAACAGCTAACTTATGTTCTCTTTATTTAAAAAAAAAATTAACAACCAAATTTCCCTTTTAATAAATATGGGGCTGTAAAATATGAATTTCTCTTTATTCCAATAACAAGATAGGCTAATTTGTTATTTTTATGTGACAAATTAATTCTGTGGCTACAATTCCACAATTCACGCGTCAATCATTGAATGATAATGTTGGTGCTTCTGAAGCATTCCTGTCAGGCTGGAGTTGGTTTAATAAACCAGTTGGTATCTCAAGTAACAATACATTTATGCAACTTGGGTTAACAGAGCAAATAAATACTGCAGCCTACAAGAGTGACTATCTTAGGTATTCACTAAGGTATTAAAAACCTTTTGTTTTAAAAATTTGTGATCTGAATCCAATGGCTTTGATATGTTTGATATCATAATAACAATTCCTGGACACTTTTGCAGCACTAACAGTCAAGGTGGGTCCCAAACAGTTCTTCATGTGGAATCACTTGGCCATGTCCTTTATGCTTTTATTAACGGGAAACTTGCAGGTAATGGGAACTAAAAGATGTTGCAATGACATAAGTTTTTTGGATGGTGTTTTTTTTTTTTTAAGACAATTGTTTCTTTTCTGTTTTTATCTCTTTTGGAGGTTATATTTGATGTTTCTTCTTTGTGTCTTCTACTGACTTATACCCCGTCAATTATTGTGGAGGCATAGACTTATTTGATTACCCTGCAAGAGATACGGATAAATTGGCATCTTATTTTGATTCATCAGTATACGGCATAATTGTAATGGAGATTTATCTCTTTTGAGTATATCATAAGGTGTCCAGACATTGTTTTATTTTTTTAAAAAACTACACTCAGTTTAGTCCCCATTTGATGGGGGGTCTGTGAGGGGTAAATTGGGCATAAACTTAATCTTTTGCATAATTTGCACAAAAACGCACACTCACATATTATGGGTTCTCCTTTGCTTCATTAAAAATGTCCTTTAAACCATTTGGGATGCTTATTAGATAAACCATATTCACCAAGATATAAATTTTGCAAGGCTGCCAAATCAATTTGTCTATAATGCCTAAAAAGTCCAATGGTTCATTGTAGGGAGTGACGAAGGCAACAGAGGCAATGCTAAGGTTGCCATTGAGGTTCCCATCACACTCGTCCCTGGAAAGAATAGAATTGATCTCTTGAGTTTGACAGTTGGACTTCAGGTTTGACCTTCCTGATTTAGATTTATGTTAGCATTCATCAAAAATGAGATTGTTATCTAGAATCTAGTTTATATTCTTCAATGGTGCTTCCATGAGGAGGATTAGTTTAGACAGTCTAAATATTACTGGAAAGTAATTTTTGTCTAACAGAACCCTATTAACATTGTCCAGAACTATGGAGCATTCTTTGACAAATGGGGTGCTGGGGTAACTGGTCCGGTGAAACTGAAAGGTCTAAATAATGGATCTACCATTGATTTATCCTCACAGCAATGGACATATCAGGTAAGTTTGTTTTGATTTTCACAATATCCTCCTATATTCAATTCCTAAATAGTAATCCAATAGAAACTGGAAATTGAACTGGCAAATTGAAATGTCATTTTTAATGCAAATTTTTTTTGTTATTTCTAATTGATTAGAGTATATGATCCGACATATTTTCGGCTTTGTAATGCTACGAGGTTGATTTGATCGAAGAATTAAATGCAGTAACATTCAGCTTTTCACTCTTATTTTGTCTCTTTTGGTGCAGACTGGGCTGAAAGGTGAAGAATTAGGCCTCTCAGGTGGAGGTTCTTCAGTTTGGGTGTCAAAACCCACTTTACCCAAGAACCAACCCTTGATTTGGTACAAGGTAATATTATATACTTTCTTTTTTGCTTACAATTTAGCCAAATTAAGGGATTCATTGTTGTAGGGATGGGATATCAATGACTTGGATTATAGTCTCAGAAAATAATAAGTACTTGATTTTATGCTTATGGGACATACACCACATAGAGAGAGAGAGAGAGAGAGAGAGAGAGCATGTAAAATATTTCTTCCTATCCCACTTTTGTTTTCCCAGTCATCAGTGTTTTTGCCCTTTGGACTTTGTTGGGTCATCTCAAGCTCACCTTCTCTTGCACCTGAAAAGAAAAAAAGACTAGTTAACACCTTTTGTTACTTATGAGAAAAATCAAAGGGTTGAAAAATATTATTATGATCAGTTGCTTTATGACTATACAAACTATTGAAATGAAAACACAATATGAATCTTGAAGGCTTGTGACTAGGGATCATGTGGCATTGTACAAGTGATTTGGCATCGAAGATTTCATAATGTGTTTGACAAAATAAAAATTGTGCAGTTTATAAATTTTTGAATCTTGAATTTGTAGAGAGAAAAGATAGAAAAAGAAACTAAATTGAAAGAATTTTAAAAAAAAATCCTTTTTGGGTAAGGTTAGGGGAAAATGAGATTAAAATGAATGGATGTCAAAAAAAATATTGTTGTGGGGAATTTTATGTCTAGATCTTGTTTATCCTCCTATTCTTGCAAATATGATCTTCAATTTCACTGTAATCTTTATTTTTTGATATGTAAACCACATACTTACCAAAAAAAATAAATAAATAAGACTTGTCGAGAATTATTTGTAGTCTAAATTTTCTTTATAGATTTTAAAATTGAAAATGATACTTGTGCTTATTCAATTATTTTTATTGCAGGAAATAAGACAATTTGAAAGTATCAAACAATGGGCGTCATTTCTCGATTTGAACATTTTTCATGGAGGTCTTTATAAAATGGCGTTATGAGTAATACTTTTAAGTACTATTGTTATGTGACAAGTTTATCTTTTGGATTATGGTGTGGGCTATTAGTTTCCTACAAACATTGGATCTTTTTTGTATTACAGGCTTATGTAATGAACGTTTTAATTAAGTTGTTTTGGATATTTTGGGATTATGAAAATGCAGACTCTTTTACCTTTTACAATTATTGAGTATTGAGCCATTAGAATAAAATAGTGTTGTTATAGATATATAATGTGAGCAGGTTGTTGGCTTTTTCATTGGTTGCTGTTGTTTACTTTGATGCCTGGTGTCATTGCTGCTAGTGCGTGGTGCTATGGCTGGTGTGTGGTGCTATGGCTGGTGTTTACTGTCAACAGTTTGCCCACAGTTTGCTGTTGTTTGTTGTCTTAGGGGTTATGGTGTCTGTTTTGATCATTTTTTAATCAAATTGTCTCTATAATATGGCTTTTGGGTTTTGTTTCTAGTTCCTTTTGTTGTTTGGATCTTTTTAGTGTAACCAGGTTATGTTGCTCTTAGGTTTTTTTTGTCTTGTTTGCCTTGTTCTTGCTCTCATTTGCTCTTTGCTTATGTGGTGTGTGAACATGATGGTTTTCGCTGTTTAGATTGTCTTTTTTTGTGTTTTGGTTTATGTGTCTTTGTATAGTTGGTTAGCTCCTAGGGTATACCCCTTGTATCTTGTAGTTTTTTGTCATTTTATTTATGACTGATTCACCCCCCCTCCAAAAAAACCCCCCCTAAAAAAAAAAAAAAAAAATAGCCTACAACCGCGGTTAATAACCGTTGCTGTAAATAAAATTTAAAACGAATTCTATGGCTATAGCGACACTGTAAAACTTATGGAATAGAGTCAAAATATAGCAGCGATTCACAAAATGTCGCAAAAGTGAAGGATATAGCGGCAGTCGAACCATCGTTATAAAGTTAGCAAGTAATTGGTAAATTCAAGATATAGCGACATTTATAATTGTCAGTACATCGACCATCGCAATAAAAATAGCTATACCGGCGTTTGCAGAAAACATCACTATAAGGATATGCCGACGGGCTATTGCGGCGGTTTGGCCGTCATTATTGCAACCACGGGTAAAGGTATTCTAGTTTTTAGCGACGCTTTTTCCTGCTTTTAGCAACAATTTTGGCCGCTACTAAATCTTGATTTTTTTTGTAGTGATTATTATTTGTAGTGAAATAGTATTATTTAAATTATTAGATTCTACTTTCAGTATATCTAATACTCATATAATTTTATTGGAAAAATTAGAAAAACTAAGCTCTGATACTAATTTAAACACACTGTGAAATAAAACTCTTTTTTAAAAACATAATATAAATTTAGTTTTTTTAATGAAATAAAGTCTTACCTATGTAAGACTTTTTATTAATTTAATAATAGGAAAAATTACTCATAAATCCCATTTTGATAAATGTTACCCTAATTAGTCCTGAGTGTTTTTTCTTAAATCATTTAGTCCTTTTTATTTTTAGTGTGACATGTGTTTTTGATATATTGAATACAGAGTTTACATTTTTACCCATATTGATTTTATTTTGCAACAACATCATCATCATCATCATCATCAAACATCAATTACATCATCACACATCATCAATATTGAGAACATCATCAGATCATCTTCTCTTATACAAGTAACAATCCAAACCACTAAACATCAAAAAAGTCGTCTCTCTCTCTCTCTCTTAACGCGAAAGCATCAATAACTTCTCCAAAGTGATCAAAAACAAAAACAAAAAAAATGTCATATTTGATCATCCGATGTTTTGGATGTTTTTGATGTTTGTGGGTGCTTTCCCCTTTGTTTGTGGGTGTTCCAATCGTATCATAGAAAGAGAACAAACAAAAAAAAAGGAAACTGTGGGTGTTCTAATGTAGTCCATCAGCGTCCAGATGTGTGCTCCGAACCACCGCCGCGACAGAAGGGACGAACTGTCCGATATCCGAACCCGACAATGCACGATAACAATCGACTTCCAGAACCGCCGTCTCGATTGAGTCTTCAGATCCAATACGATCAAACCTTATGAAGATTTCTCTTTGTGTCCCTTCGATCGCGACGATGCCTTGGCCTCTTTTTGAGATCGAAATCCCTCTTTTCTAAGTTCTCTCTCTATGTAAATGTATATGTATATGTATATATATAATTTTTTTTTTCTTTGTCTATGATAAATCTCCATGATTGAAAGATTGAAAAAAATAGAGAAATCGATCAATGACAGAGAAGATGATCAAAGTGGGGTTTTGTTGATAGTGGAGATGTGATTTGCAAAATAAGAGTCTGAAGAACATCACTGTGTTATACGATTAGGCCCTAAACATCAAACTGTTTTGATGATGTTCTGATGTTGCTGTTGTTCACGCTGATGTTCACGATGATGTTTGCGATGTTCACGAAGTTTTGCGATGTTGCCGATTTTTTATGATGTTTTGATGATGG
Source organism: Camellia sinensis (assembly GCF_004153795.1). Classification (NCBI taxonomy): domain Eukaryota; kingdom Viridiplantae; phylum Streptophyta; class Magnoliopsida; order Ericales; family Theaceae; genus Camellia; species Camellia sinensis. Next base: position 1,080,877 of record NW_021024927.1, read on the forward strand.
TAATTTTTTGATGATGATGTTTTGATGTTCTGATGTTTTGATGATGGTAATTTTTGATGATGATAATTTTTTGTTGATGATGTTTTGATGTTCTGATGTTGCTATTGTTCACGATGATGTTCACGATGTTTGCGATGTTGCTGATTTTTGATGATGTTTTGATGATGGTAATTTTTTTTAAAATGAATCTGATGCTTGAAACATCCACAAACATCATTTTGAAAAGGAGGAAAATCTAAAAAATGTCTATAGTAAGCTTTTTGGGCAATTCTGTAAATTACACATAAATACCAATCCAAAATTACCCCCTCAATTACTGACCCAGACGCATAAAAAAATGGGTACTAATGTCTTTACACATAAAATAGGACCTATTAGTCCAACAAAAAAAACGTCGGGACTAAATGGGTTAACATTCTCAAATTAGGGATTTAATGGTGCTTTCCCCTTTATAATATTTATGAGCTTATATTTTATTTTTGTAATTCTATCAGGGATTAAATGGGTTTGGAATTAAATACTTTAAGAACTAAATAGATTTTAATTTATATATTTTAGGAATTTAGTAAACTCAATTGATAATTTAAAGGTAGAAAGGGAAATACAGTAAATAATCTTTAAAATTATATATTAAAAAAATAAACGTCAAATAATATTTTTAAATTTGGGTAAAATTATATTTGACAAAAAAATAAATATCAAGCAAAATTTTTAAATTTCAAAAATTATTTTCGTCTCAAGAATCATATGAAAATAATGTTTATTTTTTTATTTTTTTATTTTATGAAACTAATTTTTAGTTTCTTTAGAAAAAATAAAAGAAGGTGGCTCTTGGTTTTGAATTGAACAGGTATGAAACCTGTTAGTTTCAAATTTAAACAGAAGTTTTGCGATGTTGCCGATTTTTTATGATGTTTTGATGATGGTAATTTTTTTTAAAATGAATCTGATGTTTGAAACATCCACAAACATCAAAAACATCGGATGATGTTTGGAAATGAGGGAAATCTAAAAAAGGTCTATAGTAAGCTTTTTGGGCAATTCTGTAAATTACACATAAACACCAATCCAAAATTACCCCCTCAATTACTAACCCAGACGCATAAAAAAATGGGTACTAATGTCTTTACACATAAAATATGACCTATTAGTCCAACAAAAAAAACGTCGGGACTAAATGGGTTAACATTCTCAAATTAGGGATTTAATGGTGCTTTCCCCTTTATAATATTTATGAGCTTATATTTTATTTTTGTAATTCTATCAGGGATTAAATGGGTTTGGAAATACTTTAAGAACTAAATAGATTTTAATTTATATATTTTAGGAATTTAGTAAACTCAATTGATAATTTAAAGGTAGAAAGGGAAATACAGTAAATAATCTTTAAAATTATATATTAAAAAAATAAACGTCAAATAATATTTTTAAATTTGGGTAAAATTATATTTGACAAAAAAATAAATATCAAGCAAAATTTTTAAATTTCAAAAATTATTTTCGTCTCAAGAATCATATGAAAATAATGTTTTTTTTATTTTTTTATTTTATGAAACTAATTTTTAGTTTCTTTAGAAAAAATAAAAGACAAAATTTGAAAATTCAACACAAATTGTTCAACAAGTAGCCAAATGTGGCTCAAGATTATTAGGCCACTCTGTCCAGTGGGTCTACAAACCCAAAAATAATAATTAGAAAATTATTCAAAAGTGGCCAAGACTTATTCATATGCTATGAGACTATGACAACTTGTTTAAACGTATATAAATCATTATCATTATTAAAAGTGGCCAAGACTTTTTTATTTTATTTTTCTAGGACTATAGCCTTTCTGTTGTTCATCACCTAAGGTTTTTTTTTGTTGAATCACCCAAGTAAGGTTGACTAAGAAAATCTCACAAAAAAAAAAAAAAAAAAAATTATTATTATCTTAATTTTCTAAATTTTCAATGAAATAAAATATATAATGAGTTCTTAAAATATTTAATGTTTGTCCGCTTTAATTACTTCAAACTTGCTCTTTGGAGAGGATTGTGATCCTCTTCATTTCATATTTGTAATAGAGAAGTTCCATTCCATCATCAAATGGTGAGGGAGAAAGTTGACTATCAAAAATCAGTATCCATACCAACAACTCAGGACTTGGCTATCAAAAAAATAAATAAATAAAAGAATCATAAAGTAATTTTTTTTATTAAAAGAAAATTCTAATTTAAGAAAAAAATATAATTCGTTAAATGTGTTATTAGTAATTATCACAAAATGTACCAACTCACGCTTGGTAATACATATACACTTAATAAATATATTCTGAAAATTTCACTCATATGTTTTTCTCAAAATTCTGTTGGACAATTTTCACTGTATTTAAAAAGATTAAATTCTGTTGTGTACAAAACAATAACAAGAATAAAAGAAATAGGGAAAAGAAAGAATTTGTTTGATTACAAAAATCAAACTCGAAATAAAAAATAAATAAATAAAACTACAGATTTTATTTTGTTACAAAAACAAATGTAGCTGATGGAGCAATTGCACCTTTACCTAAGAAATTCTCAAAATTCACAGAGAAATTATTGTTTTGTCCTCCAAATTTTTATGTATTTTTTAATTTGACTCTCAGACTTAGTATAATATCAATTTATCTCTCAAATTTTTAAAATTTTGATCAATTTGACCTCTGTCGTTACATTCTGTCTACAATAAAAAAGAACTTACTCACGTGGCACAAAATTTCATTTCGAACTTTATTTTACCCTCCAAATTATATCTTAAAAATCAATTAGCCCCTCAAATATAAAAAAATAATATATAAATATTTAATAAATAATTTTTTTATCTCAATAATGAAAAAATTAAATTTTAAATAAATAATACATACTTTGCAAAAAAATATAAAAAAAAATATAAAAATTCCCATTTAGAATTATCTTGAGTCTATGAAATATAGGTACTTTGACATACCGGGTACTTACCGGCGTATGGTCTTTCTGCATACATTCCGGGTACACAAAACATACTCAAATTTTTTCTTCTTAATTTTTGGCGTGTATATACCCAAGTCGTGTAGTAACTCAGTTGAAACAATATTTTCTTCTACTATAGAGATAAAATTCTTTTTACTAGATTTTTTTTTTCATTTTTTAGTTTTATGCTTAACATGATTTTAAAATTAAATTATGATTTGTAAGTTATTTAATATAATGATGTTTAATTTTGGTATATCTTATACATATATTGTTGGCATTAAATGTCGATTGTATGTTGGATCTTAACAAATTAAACCATTTAATCAATTTTTGTATTACTCCAAATTAAAAATAAATATTTTTTTACAAACGTATTAAGTTGTACTCGTACCCTATTTTTTTAAAGATTTTACTGTATCAACATACCAATATCGTACCAGTACCAATATACATGTACCTGTGCTGCATAGGTCTCAAATTATCTTGAGTCGATCTTGAAAAAAACTTATTGAGTCAAAAATTTCTTGGCTATTCTATGTATGTGCGTGCACGCAATCGTAACTAGTTTATTTTCCAAATTAATTTCAATATAATTGATCGAGTAATAGAAATTTCAAAATTGAGTGAGGAAAAATTTTAAATTCAATTATTGTCTAAAAAATACTCAACAAGACTGACACTCAATTTTTTTATTTAAAATTTAATATTTTCATTTTTGAGAAAAAAATTATTAATTAAATATTAATTTTTTTTTAATATTTGGAGGGCTAATTGATTTTTAAGGTATAGTTTAGGTATAAAATGAAATTCAAAATGAAATTTGGTATCACATCAGCAAGTTCATTTGATTATAGATGGAATATAACGACGTGAGCTAAATTGATCAAGATTTTAAAAATTAAAAGACAAATTGATATTATACAAAATGTGATAGTAATTGATATTATACAAAATGTGATAGTCAAATTAAAAAAATACATAAAAATTTAAAATACAAAATGATATTTCCTCAAACTCATATAACGAACTCTTCTCACAAAAAATACAGATTTTGTTTTTATATTATTATTAGTATTATTAGTATTATTATTTTAATTTACTTACTTATTTGTTTTTAAAAAAATTATTTTATTTTATTTATTTATTTACAAATTTTATTCTTTATTTTATTTAAAAAAAATAAAATAATAAAT
>NW_021024927.1:1086323-1117336 GCF_004153795.1 Camellia sinensis
AACATGATCAACTATGACAAAATGACATAGAACATGAAGGATTTCCAAAACAAAGCTAGGATCATGACATGCATGCAAGAATCCTTTCGAAAAACAACCTCAAATGCCATGAATTACATATGCATGTATGTATTAAGCTTTAATTATTCAATCTTAGCTTAATTGCACACCTAACTCTTTTGAATTCACATACTTATTATCATAAATATAAAGTTTAAGAGTATAGTTCTCACCTAAGATTGAATTCAAGTGTGATTCTAACCCAAGGCCTTAAATTGTCTTCAATTTCCTAACCAAAACTTCAAGAGTGTGTGGGTTGAATGCAAGGAAATGAGTTAGTGGGGTCAAAAAGGCTCACTAAGTGATAGGTAAACAAAACTAATCAAATGACATAAATTTCATCTAATTTAATCATTCCAAATTAGATTTTAATTAAACTTACCATAAAATTCTAAAATTCTCAATTAACACATAAGTCAAGTCAATTTCTGAATTGGATGCCGATAAGGCCCTCAATTTGCAAATTGAAGCTAAAATATGAATAGATCTTTCTATGCTAAACAGATACAAACATAGATAATGCAACACACACTCATGCAAATTAATTCAGAATCCCTTCTTAATTACTGTTAGGCATAATTAATCATAGATTAGCGTTAATCGAAGTTCGGGGTTGTTACACAGAACTTTTTTCAAAGGCTTTTGGCTCTTGTCGGCAGACTCTTTGCCGGCATCATCAAAGACCTCTTGTTCTTCGTCTTCTACTTTAGCTATCTCTGTTTCTCTAATGCTGTAGGTGTACTTCATTACTTCCATGGAGAAATTTTTCACCTGCACTTGATCTCCTTTCACCTCTTCAATCCCAAACTCGGTTGGAAATTGTAGCAGTTGGTATAAAATTGAGGGAACAACCCTCATAGTATGTAACCAAGGCCTTCCCAAGATAATGTTGTATGGGGAAGGGGTATCGATCACGGTGAACTTTGTGGTTACTGTCTTTGTTCTTTCTTGAATCTCTAAGTTTGTGGTTCATAGTGGCCATATTAGTGTCCCATTAAACTGACCATGGGACTGTCGGACTGCTCCAAATCGTCCTTGTGAAGGCTGAACTCCTTGTAACATTTGACACATATGATGTCACATGAGTTGCCTTGCTCAATTAGTATATGTCTTACCTGGCAGTCTCTGATCTTTAGAGTTACTACCAGAGCATCGTTGTGTGGATATTGCACAATGTCTAGGTCTTCATCTGTAAACGAGTTCATTGACCCCCGGTGTCTCTCCATCCGGGACTTCTTTTGCTGGACTTGAAAGACATGTTGTAGATGCCTCACCTTTTGTATTTCTCCCTGGATCTCGTTCGCATTGACCTTCGAGTGGATTACGTTGATAACCCGTGGTCTATCTGCCTGTGGCATCGAGGGTGTGGTGCTGTTGCCGGCACTTGGGCCAGCTTTGCCTCTTTCTCTCTTGTTTTTGCCTCGTCTATCAAATCTCTTAGGTGTCTCTGTTTGACAAAGTCCTACAGATGCTGCTTCAGAGCCCGACACCTTTGAGTCATGTGCCCGTTCTCATCTTGGTAACCACAATTCTTCCCGGGATTCCTATCCATGTACTCCCTCGGGGTTTTCTACGGTGCCCTGAAGTAAGGTTGGTTCCTGATCTTTTCCAATATCCTGTAAATTGCAATCTTGAAAACTGTACTCACGGCCTACATGGCCTTCAATCTTGGTTTCGGTTTGTCAACGTTGGTGCTTCCTCGACTACGCTTTGGTGAGCTGTTTCGCTACTCTTGCTTCATTATGCTTGCCTTCTTTGCTTTATTGTCCTCTTCTGCCCTTACGTATTTCTCAATCTTTACCATGAGGTCCTCCATATTTTTTAGGAGGGTCTTTTCAAGAGATTGCCGAAGTGCGTAGTCATTCTCCAAGCCGTTCTTGAAAGACACGACTATAAGTTCTAGGTTACAAGCCGGAATCCGATTGTAAATCTCGTAGTACCTCTTGGCATAAACCCTTAGGCTTTCAATGGAAATGCGAGTCACATCACCTGGTTCTGCATTATGAAGTTAATCATAGTTTGTAAGTCCATCAACTTGGTCGCCAAGTCCTTCATCTCGTTGTCTTTTCTCAAGCATTGTTCTTTCTAGTGCATAATGTGTTAATCATATTCGAATTTTATTATACATGTGTACATATATGTTGTGTGAAAATTTAACTATCAAACAATTTAATTTATATTGAACCTGTCTGTTGGGATCCATACTTGCCCCCTGTGACACAAAGGCCATCATCTCAGCTCTCAGCTGCTGTAAATGTGCAGAGAACTCTGCTCGTAGCTCCTTCCTGAACTCATCCTGTAGCTCCGCACGAACCTGCTGGGTGATTTGAACAATAGTCGATGACTGGGATACTGACTGTGATGGCCCAACACCATCTTTATACACTGCTCTCTGAGGCCCAGTTCTCTCGTATGTGCGACAATATCCATGATTGTCATGACCTATCAACTCATGGAAAATGGCATTCCTAGCCTCCACAGTCCGACAATCCTCAGGTAGCATAGAGAGTTGGGCATTAAACTCATCCTGTATTGAATAAAACATACAAGTATATGCCAAATTAAGATGGTTGACACACAAAAAATAAAAAATAAACTTTAAATACAATCAAATGTGTTTGGAAACTACCAAGGTCTGGATAACCTCTGGGTCGTCTGCTCTACGTGTCATAAGCCAAACATTCATCTTATCTGTAGACTCCCCCTTATTGGTCATCTACATTTTTTTAGAAATATGAAAATTAGAATCCAAATAATTTGCAAATATACAATGTTTATTTATATACAAAAATAAAACAATAAAATATAAACATCATGCCGTATCTGAGCAAAAGTAGTACGCTCTGTGGTATGAGCTATGCCGTGAGCTCGCCGATTTTTAGTGTTCCTAGTTGCAATTTTCTATAACAGGTTCAACAAATGTAAGTACATAAATATGATTTCTATGTTTACATATCATACATATAACTTATTTGTATATCTCAACATCGGAAGTACGCCAATACTCCACAAGTTCTTCCCACTGGCATGGCACAATGTGCAAAGGAACATCATCCTTCAGATTAGGATCTTCGCTTCTAGGCTTGAAATACTTAGACTTAATCTTATTCTTGTGATCCTTCCATATGCTGTTACAGTTTTTCATGCAGATTGGCTTGTACTCCTCTGAACATATATTCAAATTGTCCTATAAAACACAATTTCAAAGTTTAAATAATAATAACACAATTTTGGAATTTCAATTTTTGGACAAAAATATACTTTTACCTTCACATCCTTCCAGATAGCATCAAGAATGTCATCAGGCACAGTGTTCCAGTCAAGAAATGTAAGAAGAACAATGTTACCATTTCGCACAATAATGCCAACTGTTGGGACATGCATCACACGTCTCATAAGTGAAGCCCAAATCTGTTGTGACCTTTTGAGCTTTATAATATGAGTCCGGGAGTTTCACACCCAACGGGAACGCCTCATTCAATAACTCAAGCAACATGTCAACAGACTTGTCTGCCCACTGATTAAGCACCTTCAAATGTAGAAGTCGAACAATGAATGACAAAGATGTGAACTTCTGACAACCCGGATACAATTCACTTTGTGCATCTTGAAGAAGTTTGAAATACTTTGCAGTCTCTGCATTTGGACCGAGCTGGGGTTCAGATGCATGGGGATTAGGCCCCTGTGGTTCATTACCCTCAACACTTGTACCGGCATGTGGATTTCCCATAGCCCCTTGTATCATTCCAACCATATCATCCCCAATGTCTAAATTAGCCAATGTTTCATTCTCTCGATTCTCACATTTTCTACACGGACAACTAATCATCGAACCTTCAACCCTATTGGTGTAGGCAAACACAAGGAATTGATCAATCCCATTAATGTATTCCCTCGACATCCTATTTGGCAAATCAATCCAACTCTTATCCATCATCTGTACTTCCCTCATATGTGTTTCCCACTATTAATTTGCTTCAAGCAAACTTACTAGGAGATATACATCTCACATGCAAAACAAATATGCCCTAGAAAAAAATATAATTACAACAAATGTAAGAGTCATAATGAGATGTAAGGGTAAAAATCTGTTGTGACCTTTTGAGTTTTTTATTTTATTTTAATAATTACTACATTTTGAATCATGTTCCCATAAAATCACAGCCTCTAAGGTCCAAAATGATATTCATGAAAGAAAAGCCAAGATGAATATTTCGAAGAATTACCTACCAGATGGGGTAAGGAAGAAGAAGAATTACCTACCTCTGTATCAAGGTTAGAGGATGAAAATGAGGAGCAACTGGACGAAGGTGCGTGTAAAGGATGTGCTTCTGTTGCAGTAGGATGTAAGCTCTCTGTCATTAAAGATTTGCTTGCATTAATAAATTAAATGTACAATAGAGCTATTTTTTATTTTTTTCTTTTCTTTTCATTATGGCTTTTTATCAAACATGTTTAATTCAAAAAAATTGTGAATGTAAAAAAAGGAAATCAAAATGAAATAGAAGCTGTGTTTTCAAAAAAATGAAAACAGAAATCGAAAACATAGCCAAACACACTCCCTCGTTAATCTTTTTACAAATCTAAGATCCAAACACAAAAAAAAAGTTCCTGGTTGTAAGGAGAGATTGCACTTGTCATTGGTTAATGTACTGCACTAACTGAAATAAAAAGATTTTTGCAACAAACACAAACAAAGGACATGATTTCTTGACATCAAAAAGCAAAAGCAGCCCAGAACAATTTTTGGGATTCAACTATGTAACTAGAGGCAGAAGTATCGAGCAAAAAAGTGTGAGAGAATTAAAATTACCTCCAAACCAGGCACAAAATAGATCCACACATGTCCCAAAACAGTTATACACATTTCAATACACTTTTTACACACTTTTTACCTTAAGGGTTGTTTCTAGCATTGTTCAATATATATGTATATAAACATGTATGCAATAGAAAAGAAGGAACCTCATCCATAAATCATTACCTTAAAGTAGTGGATTGCCCCCTGTAAGAAACCACCATGAGCAGGATCACGAAAATGACCAATATTTAATACACAAATACTTGCAATAACCTACAAAGAAGAACAAGATGAAGAGGAAGAAAAATCAGGAATGCACACATATAAGCCCACACACATCTAAAACCATGTAAACTAAGCATTTCAAATAACAAAATCCAATTATTATAACCATGATTGATGAATCAAATTGCCCTCAAGCTGCTAGACATTAGGCATATTTGATTATGAACTATTCATGTTTTCATCAAAAATTTAGTTAGTATGAACTAACAATGTTTTCATGAATTATTTCAGAAAAAGAAGAAAAACCCATATCAGAGATGATGAGGTTTAGTCTGAAAAACAAAGAATCTGGATCTACAATCAGAGTGCAAAGCAAACAGTAGATCAACCTGTCAATTTCTAGCACATGTAAAGACCTCCTCATTCACCCTAGTGATAATGGGCACTTACAACTCCAATGGAGAAGGAGATAGCTGATGGAATCAATAGGATAAGAGATGAATGTCTATTATGTAGTTCTAAAATCCAAAATATACATATAAATTGAAATTGTAGCTCATCGTACTTCGTGGATTTTTAACGAGTCAATCTCAGATGAATTTTTAACGAGTTAAATACGAGTCGAGTTTCAATAACTTGATTTCTTTATAGTACATATATAAATTTATTGATTTGATCTCCAACAAAGTAGTTTGGTTTGTTTAAGAGTCATCTCTGATGGAATGTTAAATGTGTATATTACTAATGGAAAATAAATGATAAGAAATAAGATTTAATTTTATTTGTTACAAGTTTTGTTAATTTATTAAGTGACTAAGTGTTCCAATGAAAATATTAAATTTTTTACAAGTAAGAGTGGGCTGTACTTAGAGTAGGGGTGGGTGAGCATGATCTAACAAACTTTTTAGGAAGCTAGGATTGATATGTAATATAAATTCGTAAGGCTAAGCTAAGCTAAACTTAACTTTTAGGTCTCCGTATTAAATGGATTGAGATTGAAAATATTAGTCTTTGAGCCCGGCTAGGCTCGGCGTAATAATTAATATATTTTATATAATTTATATATTATTAAATCATAAAATTAAACACAAAACACTCACAATGCTATGGGTAACCACTTTTATGATCAGATTAATGTGTTTGTAGAATTAACCTAGATTTATTATTACTTTCACTTTGTGTGGCTATCTGGTGGAGGCCAAACTTTGAAACTATAATGTACCCCTATTTCCCTCCACATATCACAAAGCCTAAGGTAGTAGAGGATCTTTGGACTTCCCAGTGACACATGGAATAAATTTGTTTTTTCCCTGATTGAGTTGTCTTGAAATCAGCTGTCCTGAAGAGGAATTTTCAATGCAGGAGTGTAAGAAGCTTTTCCTTGTTCACTTGTCTGAAAGAGAGTACTTCGCAGTACCCAAAAATTTGAAACTGCTGGCCGTTCCCCTGTTTGAGCTCTATGATAATGTTCAGGTGTGTTGACATTTAAGCTTCAATTTTTATTCTTTTTCAATTTTTAAGGAAAGTCAATTCACAAGAGAAATTTGAAAAAATAAAAATAAAAAATCAAAGAAGTATAAACCTAGAATTCAATTGAATGAAAATTGAAAAAAAGAATGATCAAATTGAAGAGGGATACAAGTTCATATGACAGCCCAATTTAACTTTAGAAATGTATATACATAAGAATTTCAATTAATGTATGTAGGAGTATTTAAATTTAGCATAGTGTGAATCACACGTAATGAATCAAATCCACACATTTTAAAATTTGAATTTTTTTTTTAAATATTAAGTTTAATTGATAGAGGAAGCTCCCAACAAAAAAACAAACTTCAATACAATTAACATCTAAATCCACTTTGCTAACTAAAAAACTAAATGATTCATGTATAACCACAAGAATAGATCAAAGAATTTCAATCACTACTTAAAAAAAAAAAAAAAAAAAAGAAGAAAAGTGAAGAGAACTCACATATCATCCATGAACTTGATAGAAACCAAGACACTGGTAATGAGAACCGATGCACAATGAAGGAATTGATCGGCAAAAGTGGTTGGCTGTGCACGAACCGATCAAGAAAAATGTAGGTGACAACAAAGCATGATGAGCTACAATTGGCGAACTTGAAGATAAGAGATGAATGTCTTGCCTCGTCAGTCGTTGTTCACCCTCGTCACGCGTCGCTGCTGCTCGTCACTCCGGCAAAGGCCGTCGTTCACCGTTCACTGTTCACCCTCGTCACTCTGCGAAGACCGTCGCCGTCGAAGATTGGGGATTTTGGGATCAATGGATTTTGATTTGGGATTTTAGGGATTTTGGGACACATGATTGCGAATGGGCCACTGAAATGAGCGGGATATGAAAAAAACTTTTTTGCGACGGGAAATTTTAACCGTCGCAAATGGTACATCATTAACAAATGAAACGACGTCATTTTTACCCAGAGTATTTGCGATGGGTTTCTGCCGTCGCAGATGATCCACCATTTGGGACGGTAACTTTTTACCGTCGCTAAAGAATACTTTTTGCGACGATATACCGTGCGTCGCAACTGTTCCTACATTTTTCTTTTAATTTCATTAGCGACGGAAGTCATACCCGTTGCAGAAGCCCATTTTTATTGACGGTAAATAAACGCTGTCGCAAAAGAAATTTTTGGCGACGGAAATTACACTGCGTCGCAAAAAAACCACTTTTTGCGACGGCAGTTACCCCGTCGCAAAAAGCTCCGTGTTATTTGACAGGTTTTCTTGTAGTGATGTGAAGACCCTCAAAAATTTATCAATTGATTATCGACTTTAGACCTGAAAATCTCATTGCCAGGCTTGCTTATCCCTCCTTAGAGATGGCATAATTATTTAGTAGTCACGTAATAAAAATTTTACAAATGAAATGTGATGACAAGATTGTATATGCAAGGTGGAACTAACAAGAATACATGTTCAAACACAAACAAAGGTGGATATTATAATATATAAGTATGACTATAATACTTTGCTAAAAAACTATTTTTATAATTTTTAATATTTTATTATTTGTAGTTGGTTGGGAATAATAGAATGGCCTGTATTTGGATTTATTTTGTTTAGTATGCATTTATTGAGTTTTTAAATAATTTTGTATGAAGAAAGTAATATGCCTGAAAAATGTGGAATTGTGGTTAGGAAATCTACATTATATTTGAAGTGAAAAAGGTACAAATAGAAAATGGTACAAACAGTTACATTTTTATTTGAATACATGAATAACATGATGAGAGGGTAATTTTTGAGAAAAATTGGGCCGAGCTGAGAGTTGGGCATTAAGGCCCAAAACGCGTAGGACTGCGTAAAAAGGCCGTACTGAATACTCCGACCTAGAGGGCAAGGTTATTCCGGCCTTGGGGAGACAAAGTTACTTCGGCCCAAGGAGGTGAGTTTATTCCGGCTCAAGAAGAGATAGTAGCTTCGGCCCAAGGAAGAGTAAGGCTACTCCAATCCAGAGACAACTCGGAGTAGGTCCGGTCTTAGAGTTAGTCCGGTCGCAGTATGTTCTGGGAGGACCGGTTTCAGAGTTAGTCCGGTCATGACACAATCTGGTTAGGTCGGTCAAAACTTGTTACTTGGAAGTCTGATCTAAGCACACCAAGGCTGAACAGGGACAGCCGAAGTAATGAGTTAAAGGAGAAGACCGAGCTAAGGATAGTTCGGCCTTCTCTGTGGCTCAGCATAGCCCGTGTTATTTCGGCCATGTGGTAGTTCGGCCATGAAGAAAACCATCCCACTTGGTTTAAGCAGTGGGGAGGGTGTAAAAGGATAAGCATTATCCTTAGGAGAATGAATCCTAGGAGGACTCTGCATGGAGAAGTGCAAGTCCTACTAGGATTGTGCGACGGGAAACTTATAAAAGCTCACAAGCATCACCTTGGAGGAGGTAATTGAACACAATCTTTCTGAGAACTTAGAGCTTTGTCTATTTGTCAAGTTTTCTGACTTAGGCATCGGAGAGGTTTCCGGCATACACCCGCCGGCTAGCTCACGTTTGTGTTTTCAGGTGACAAAGCGACGTCGTACTGAGGAGCGTGGACTTGGTCAACAGGATTATACGAGGAGAATTATTTCCTCCCCGTACAATTGGCGCCGTCTGTGGGAAGAAACAGACAAGAACAAAAACCTCTTGACTAAGCTTCTCCTTTCTCGCAAATCAATGGCACACATTGAAGACTTGCCGCAGTCCGCCGTCGACGGACTAACTCCAGAAGGGGGCGCAAGGCGTGAGGGATTACCTGCTGTCCCTCCCATGGCGGACTTGGAGCCCCAGCAACATAATCCCAGGAGGAGCGGCAGGGGAAGGCGGAATGGCAGCCCTCGTCACTCTCAAAGTCCCGACAGGCAAAGGAGGAGGATTGATCCTCAAGCCCTGGAAGATCGCGTAAAGGAACAAGATGAACTGATTCGGAGAATGGTGGCGGACATGGAGGCCTTGAAACGCCAGATGAAGACCAAAGATGTGGCGACAGGAGAGGGGCGCAAGCACAAGAAGCCCCCTCGCCACTCAGAAAGTCGTAGTCGGAATACTACACCCTCTCAAGGAGAGAGCAGAAGCCTCAGGACAGGCGACACTCACTCCTTATCTTCAAGGACTCGTCACTCCAGGTCTGAGAGGACGAGATCCGAAAGATCATACACTGAAGGAAGCACGTATTGGCCTTCACATTCACACCAAACCAGATCCAGACAAACAGAGCTGCCCAGGTCATCCGACTTACGAACCGTGCTAGAAGAAAAAGCACGATGCAAGGAAGATGCCAGGGCAAGGGATCCACACCGAGTTTCGGCCTTACAACGGTTGGCTCCTCGGACGCACGGAAGCATCGAGGTTGGAATGCCAATACCGCGACCAGCCTACGAACCAACGGACAAGGCATTGGCAAGACTACAGACTTCGCCGTTTGTCCCAGCGATCGAAAACGCTCCCCTACCATCAGGCTTCCTTCAGCCGAAGTTCAATACATATGAAGGGAAGACGGACCCGTATTCACACTTGAGCCACTTTCGTCAAGTCATGGCCGTGTACAGGCGAAACGAGGCCTTAATGTGCATACTTTTCCCATCAAGTCTGGGCGACTTAGGCTTGACTTGGTTCGAAAAACTCCCAGAGGGCAGCATAGCCTCCTGGGCCCAATTGGCAGAATCGTTCGTGACAAGGTTTCGGACAAACACAAAAACACCGGTGGAGATAGACCAGTTACTCTCCATCGACATGGGTGAAAAAGAGACCCTCAGATCTTACAACAGTCGCTACTGGGAGACATTCAACCAGATTGGAGACTGCCCCACCAATCTAGCCATTGCGCAATATAAAAGAGGCCTACCAGTAGGGAACCGACTAAGGGATTCAATTACCATGACGCCACCCCTCACCATGGAGGCCCTGATGGAGAGAGTGCATCAGCACATCAGGGTAGAAGAGGATGGCGCGCGTGCTAAAGCAAAATCAAGTACGACCGCGGCACCAGAAAAGAAAACCCCTACCAAGGTCAACACGGTTGACCGAAATAACAAGAACGGACGTGGCAGACGTGATAACGGAGAAGATATAGATAAAAAATGGTTGAGAATCCGCACTGCCATAACAACGGTGTTCAAGAAACCAATATATCGGATTCTGAGCGAAATAAGAGATGAGCCTTTCGTCAAGTGGCCAGCCAAGCTAGGAGAATCCCAGAAAGACTACGACGACAGATCACGGTGCACCTTCCACCAAGAAAAAGGGCACCGAACTGAGAATTGCACGCCACTGAGACAGCACTTGGAAGAATTGGTGGCAGCAGGACACTTGGATAAGTACATTGAAGGAGGGACGCAGCCAGCCCCCCAGGACCATAATAACCACCCCAATGGAATGCCAATAGACGCCCCGCCTCAAGGCGTCATCAATGTCATACATGGAGTCTTTGAACCTGAGCGTGTATGCGAGCTCAGGGGATCGATCAAAAAGGCAGAACACTTTAGAGAAGTACTAAGTACCCAACCAGCCATCAAGAAAGGGAAGACGGAGGCAACAAACGTCATGACTTTTTCCGACAAAGACTTGGAACGAATTTACTGCCCCCACAATGATGCCCTGGTCGTCACTCTCCGAGTCAAGGATTTTGACGTCAAGCGGATTCTGATTGACCAGGGTAGTTCATGTGAAATCATGTACTACGAAACATTCAAACAGCTAAAGCTGCAAGACAAAGACTTGGCACCTGCCGTATTCTACCCCTAATTGGGTTCAACTCCATGCCAGAATGGCCCCGTCCGGCAAAATCATTCTTCCAGTCAGAGCAGGAACCGTGACAAAAACAAGTGGAGCTTCTGTATTTGAAGTCCCCTCCACTTCACATCATCTTAGGCAGAACATGCTGCATGCCATGCGACAGTGGCGTCATCCTACCACCAAGTTAATGCGGTTCCCCAACAACACCGGAAATTTGAAGAGTCTATGGAGAATCAGATTCATTCAAAGCAATGCTTCGTCACGGCGACAATGCAGCCGCGCCGCCAAAGATATGTTCATTCGGTTGGAAGAACCGGAAGTAAATGAGCTATTCGCAGATGTCGGAAAAGCGCGGATCGGAAAGTAGTGGAGACCAGGAGATGCAAGTTAAGGCCCCAAACTTGGGGAAAAAGGTTTTCCCCTTACAAAGTGGTTTGGTTAACAGACAAAGGGGCATACCACCAAGACAAGACGGTCAAAACAATCCCTAGGCATGGAACACGGCCAATCACAAGTTTATTTTATTCTTTCTTTTTCAAAGACGTGTAAATTTTTTCCTTTCTTCAATAAAACAGAGCGATTCTTTTTCAGCACTGAGTTGTTCTCTGTAAAGTTTAGCTTTACTGAAGATTAGGTACATAGTAAGCATTTTTATTCTAAGTTGGTGGAAAAAACTAACTTAAGGTTGGCTGGAATAAAACCAACCCCCTCCTAAGCCCAGGGATAAGGACCAGGCATGGCAGGACGTTTTGGTCGGAATAACCAAACTTTATAATTCTAAGTTAGCTGGAAAAAACTACTTAGAGGTTGGCTTGGAATAACCAACACCCCTCCCTAAGCCCAGGATAAGGTCCAGGCGCAGACGTTTGGTCGGAATACCAAACTTTTATTCTAAGTTAGCTGGGAAAAACTAACTTAGAGGTTGGGCTGGAAAATAAACCAACCACCCTCAAACTAAGCCCAGCGCATAAGGATCCAGGACTGCAGGAACGTTTTGGTCGGAATAACCAAAACTTTATTATAAGTTACTGGAAAAAACAACTTAGAGGTTGGCTGGAATAAAACCAACCACCCCTTCCTAAGCCCAGATAAGGATCCAGGCTGCAAGGACATTTGGTCGGAATAACCAAAATCTATAATTAGCTGGAAAAACTAACTTTCAATAGTTGGCTGGAATAACCACACCTGGTAATCTTCAGCCGAAGTAAGTGCAAGGCTGAAGAGTGGTGAGGCTGGAAAACCAACACGCTGTAACTCTTCAGCCGAAGTAAGTATTAGGCTGAAGAGGTGTTGCTGGAACAAACCAAACTCTTTGTTACCTCAGCCGGAAGTTAAGTGCAAGGCTGAAAGTGGTTTGGCTGGAATAAAAACCAACACCTGGTAACTCTTCAGCCGAAGTGAGTGGCAAGGCAGAGTGGTTTGGCTGGATAAACCAACTCCGTTTTCTCTTCAGCCGAGTAAGTGTAAGGCTGAAGAGTGGTTGGCTGGATAAACCAACACTTAATACTCCTCAGCCAAGTAAAGTGTAAGGCTGAAAGAGATGGTGGCTGGATTAAACCAACACTTAAATACTCCTCAGCCGAAGTAATTAGTCGGCTAAGGAGTGGTTGGCGTTTGTAAGTATAGTTTAACCAAACCAAAACCGAAATATACACTTGGGAGTAATAGAAGACATTACAAAAGGCAAGCATACACACAATAACCGAAATAAAAGAAGCAAAATTTTCATTCAAAGAGAAGTCAATTACAAGGGGGCTTAGTTCGGTTACAAAGGAGAAAAAGTAAAAAGTCAAGAGAAAAGTTCATCAATTTCAGCGTCGAAAACCGCATCGACATCAATTTGAAGACCGGTCTCCGGAGGGAGCTCATTTCACACTAGGGTGAGCCACTTCGGCTACGGTTCCACTGGGAGATCAACAGTTAGGTCTTCAGCAGTGGGCACCGACCGAACTGACTGGTCCACATTTTCGGCGGAGTATCCTTCATCAGAGGCATCATCAGAGTCAGAGCCTTCCAAAAAACTGTTGTTGCAGAGCGGCCGCGTTACTCCGCCAGGACTTCGTATAAAAATAATCTGGAGGGTTGAAGACCTCGGTCTGTTGATCTTGACCGAGCTTCTCCACTGCCGCCCTCCAGCCGCATTTTGAAGAACAGCTTCCTTTGCAGCGTCACATTGTTGGGCGTAAGCACCTCAGCCCTCTTGAAAACCTTGTTTCTCAGCCTCCTTCGCCTTCTCCTTCACTTCGGCGTCTTTCTTTTTTCAAGCTTTACCAGCTCACGCAAGTACTTGTCCTTCAGCACAATGCAGTTCTTTGTTTTTCGGCCTGGGCCGAACTAACCATTCCGGTCAAACGACCGACCTCACCTCGGAGTTCGGCCATTTCCTTTCTGGCCGACTCTAGTTCGGCCGATTTCGCCTCTGCCTCGGCCGCCGCTTGCCTTGTCACTTTCCTCAGCTCCAGTACTCTCCTGTGGGTGATTTGGTTCTTTTGAATGGCCTGACCAAAGCAAACAACTTCCCTTTAACCGAAGAAAGAGTTAAAAAGAAAAAGAAACATAAAACAGAAAAGCAACCGAAGTCACTAACCAGAATCATGGAACTTAAGTAGCAGACCGGATGGACTTCAGCTCGGTGGTTAACTGTTTTTGGTGATGTTCCATGTCTTTGGGCAGACACACGCTCTTGGCCAGATTGAATGGCCAACAGGTTGGTCTTTCTCAGCAACGACCGAGTCTGTGTCTAGAATGTCTCGGTCGTTGAAGGTTAAATTTCGGTGCCCAGCAGCCGATGGTTCGGTCGGAAGACTCCGGTTGGGGGCTCGGTGGTAAGCTCGGCCGAATAGGAGTTCTTCATCAATCAAAACCCGTTCGGGTTCGGAAGTCGGGCACTGTTGGTTCGGCGGGAAGAGGATGGCTGTTGGGAAGGAAGGGCGACAACAGCAGGCTGCGGTTGGCTGAAGGCGCCACTTCGGGCCCTAGCTGTTTCGGTGAGAAGGGCTCTGACTCTACTCCTTTTTCGCCATCTCTTCTTCTGCGGAATAAAGGGACAAGTCTTATCTCGGCAGAGTTGGGTCCCGTTCCGGTGCCTCTTCAAGAAGGAAGTCAGTCACCTTTGCTTTCGTCGACCGCTGTAACGGTAGGTCGGTTCGAAATTTAGAAGCTTGGCCCAATCCCTTTCTTTAACCCGAAAAGCGGCTCGCAAGACTCCGAGGTTAGGATAGCTATACAGGGAATGGAGATGGCAAAATCTGCAAAAAAGAGAGAAGTGTTAATTCGGCTAACAGACTAAACAACCGAGATAACTTACAAAGCAGAAGACGAAAAGAAATTACCAGGCTCTCCCATTTCCAATTTATAGGTCGGCCAGGAATTTGAGCTTGAAAATCCTCAAAGTTCCCAGAGACCCAAAGAAATCGTCATCGTTAAGATCTTTTGTCCGGAGTGTGCTTGATTATCTTCTCTCGGCGGCGGCGAATTCTAAGTAGTAGACCCACCCAGCATTCTTTGAGCCGATAGAGTATTGATGAAAGATCTCGGCTAGACAAGATTCAGTCCGGTTTGGTGGTTTAATGCGGGCTATCCCATGATAATACGGTACGTATTGGTGGATAGGTGGTGGGACATAACCTAGTCTGTCTAAGAAATTCGCAGATTAAGCGGTAATTGGACAGGAAACCGTAGTCCGGTCTCTATTTATGGATGAAGGGTAAAAGCACAAAGCCTTCATTGTTCCAGAGGGTAGCATCTTTTTGGCCAGCGCCAGATGGCACACTCAGGAATCTGGTAATCTTGCCTAAATTCGGCCAGGCACCAGGGGTTTCGACTAAATATCTATACTTACCCATTTATTGTATAATTTATGAATAAATTTTTCGGTACCAAAACTAGGCTCAGTAGCTCGGTTGAGCACACGCGGGAGTGCTGGGCAAACCTAAGTCTGCAAAGTAGAAAACAAAGGGGTTAAGCACAGATCGTTTGGACCGCGCTACAAATTATAAGCAGATATACAAATCCTACTTCGGTTTAGCGGGCTGGTTCTACCTCGGCTCATTCAGAAAGGTTTCTTAGCTCGGTTTCGAGCAGTTTAGACCGTTTAACGTCTAGGGGCAGCTTCTTGAGTTCGGTCCAAAAATCTAAGAAAGCTGGTTTTGTCCCAAGCCTAAATCTGTTGCGATGTAAGGAAAGTTACTCCGGCTGAGCCCTAGGGGCGGCTTTCTGAGTTCAGTTTCAGAACAGGAAAGCCGGCTTGGCCCCAAGGTCTTAGCTCGGTTGGAGACCGAAGTACCTAGTTCGGTATATGCAAAGCTCTGTTCGGTAATCTTATCTTGGCTGAGTGGTTCAGAGGAAACTACTGACATTCCTACAAGTTCTAGTTCGGTTATTGACTACAGAAGTCTACGTATTAGGGGCAAACAGAATCATAGTCGGTCGCAATATGATTTTGGATCTAAGGCTTGTTTTTCTAATAACAGTTCATACACATAACAAGTCTATTCATTTTTTCATGAAAGTAACAGAAGCAAAAACAAGGAATACACGAGCATGCTTCACCCAGATAGAAAAACAGAAATGAGAAACACAGCAACAAGTTTTCTCAGACTTCACCAGTTTGGAGAAAAGAAGTTGAAGACGAAGCATAGTGCAGCAACGTGAGCACGAACACAGTAAGCTTAAAGCTCAAGAACTCGAGCAGCCAAAAAAGCAGAGGGAGAGTATGAAGGGTGGTAAAAGTGAAGATACCTACCTTAGGGTTCACTTTTGTTAGAGAGCCCAAAATTTGGGCGGGTAACCGTCTCGAGATCTCAAAGCACGAAGACGGCGTGACAGCCATCCTTAGCCCATCAAAGCCTGCCACGTGTCGTGGAATGGGAAGCGTTACAGACACTATGATTGAAGAGACGTTTTGACCGGACATAGTGTTACCCGAGTAAACTTTAGTTCGGCTGGAAAGGCTAAAAGGTTTTTAGCTCGCTGAAAAAGCGTAACAAACTCTAGCACGGCCAAAAGGCTGGTAATCCCAATCATGTTGCCAGATGAATTAAGGGGCAATTGAGAGGGTAATTTTGAGAAAAATTGGGCCGAGCTAAAGTGGGCATTAAGGCCCAAACGCGGAGGACTGCGAAAAAAGGCCGTACTGAAACTCCCGACTAGAGGGCAAGGTCTATTTCCGGCCTTGGGGAGACAAGTTACTTCGGCCCAAGGAGGTGAGTTTTCCGGCTCAAGAAGAGATAGTAGCTTCGGCCCAAGGAAGAGTAAGGCTACTCCATCCAGAGACAACTCGGAGTAGGTCCGGTTCAGAATATCCGGTCGTGACATACAGCGGTTTGGACGGTCAGAACTTGCTACTGGAAGTTTGAAACTAAAGCACATCAAGGTCAAACAGGGGCAGCCGAAGTAATCAATGGAGGAGCAGACCGAGCAAGTAGTTCGGCCCTGTGGCTCGGTATAGCCAATTTTACTTCGGTCATATGGAAGTTCGGTCATATAATAAACCATCCCACTTGGTTTGAGCAGTGGGGAGGGTGCAAAAGGATAGCATATTATCCTTAGGAGAATGAACCTAGGAGGACTCTGCATGGAGAAGTACAAGTCCTACTAGGATTGTGCCATACGAAACTTATAAAAGCTCACAAGCACACTTGGAGGAGGTAATTGAACACAATCTTTCTGAGAACTTAGAGCTTTGTCTATTTGTCAGTTTCTGACTTAGCATCGGAGAGAGGTTTCCGGCACACACCCGCCGGCTAGCTCACGTTGTGTTTTCAGGTGACAAAGCGACGTCGTACGGAGGAGCGTGGACTTGGTCAACAGGATTATACGAGGAGAATTATTTCCTCCCCGTACACATGATATTTATTGTTTGAAGGTACATAAATGTATTCTTACCGTGTGTGTTTTTTTTTTTTTTTTTTTTTTTTTTTTTTTTTTTTTTTTTTTAATCTGCAAAAGAAAACCTCTATTGATGAACTAAGAAATCATTACATCAAAAAAGGAAAAAAGATGGGTGCAAAAAGTATCATAATGAAACATATAAATTCTAACTAGGTTGGCACCAATATGTCCACCCGATCCCTTACTAGCACGCCATCAAGAGTCAGTAAGCTACCAACCAAAGCCAAGAAAAAAACAACAATCAACAGATCAAAGCAACATCAAAACAGCACAACAGCACAATAAAAACAGCAGCTTTCCACCAATAAATCTTCTAGCAGATGCACCTTTTCAACACCTGTTGAAGATTCTGAGGCCAAGAACAGCTCTACAACAGCAGTAGCAACTAGCAGCAAGAACACTTTCTTAGCAAGAACACTTCCCTAACAATAACTAATAGCAACTAGTAGCAACAACAACCAGGTACACTCCATTTCTGCCGCATTAACAAGGTTGACTCCCTGCTACACACAATAGCATAGCTGCTTCAGATTAGAGATTATATCATGAACTGAGTACTTCAACTCTTTCAAATTTGATTTTGCCCACAAAGCAACTCTGACCTTTACCAACTCAATCAATTCTACAAAATCTGGCTTTGCCTCTTTAAACAAACACTCATTCCTAAGCTTTCACACGGTCCACATCAATGCTAATGAGACTACCTTTCAAATTTCCTTCACCTGAAACTTACATTTTGTACCTAACCACCAATGCAAAAGTGCCTCCACAGAACCAGGGACGACCCAATTCAAGTTCCACCATTTCACAATATCAGACCAAACTCTCCTTATCATATGACAGTACAGTAACACATGATTCATGGACTCCACTTCAGATTTACAAAACACACACAGTTTGTTGGCATTAGGATTCAACACTCCAATCCTAAGTAAGAAATTTGAGGATTTAATCATGCCTCTCCAAGTTAGCCAACTCAGAAATTGCACTTTGGGAGGGGGGGCAATTTTTATATTTTTAATCTATTATGTGAGATAAATGGTTACCACATAGTGTTGAAAAATGGCATTTTATAGCAATTACACAATAAATGATACATGTAAGATAGTGTTAAATATAAATATATACGAAGTATCTAATGGAAAGTATCATTTCAAGCCCTTTGGATGATTCCACCCATTTCCAAACTACTGCCATAGTAAAGGACCCAGAAGAGTGTGCTAGACAAGAACAAGAATCATCAACCAATGCATTTAGAGTAGGTGCATTCTGTAGCAAATCATAAAAATTAAACACTTTCTCCTCTTCCCAAGCAAAAAGAAGCCTTCTAAAAGTTAGCTTCCAGTCACTACCCACTCTTTTTCTTTGGAAAAAAAATGCAACAATGAACCATTTTTCTCAATTGACAATGAAAACAACCTGGGAAAGACTTCACCTAAACTCTGATTGTTAAACCATTTATCAATCCCAGTGAATCTTTTCTACCATTTCCCACAACTATTTTAACATTGTTCAAAAAGTATTCACTCAAAGCAAGATTAGATGAATTAACTGATAATACGTCCTGCCACAAAGTAGACATCATACCTGGATCCATTGGTAATGATAAAGTGCAAACATGATTATTAGATAATGAAATTATTATTCTAAATGTTATCAATGATCTTTCTTGTTTTGGTGACAAAGTACAAACATGATTACTAGATGTGGTGGTCCAAAAAATACCAGATTATTGGGAGTAATCCAAACAAGTTCTAACAATGGGCCTAACCCAAGTACGGAAGCCCATCAAGCAAATAATACACCAACCTCTATAAAAGGAAAGCATCACATTGAAGGTAGGGGGCCCTCATCTCTGCACAACACACACTAACACTTTATTCATTTCTTCCTCTATTCTCTTTGCTTGAAGATTCTAACTTTATCATCGGAGTATTCTTGGCTGGCAACTCAAGTTGGGTAGCATCAACCATGTTTATTTTTGCAGATCTATGAGACAAAACTCATCTCTTCGTTGAATCTCATCAACAATCCATGTGAGAGGATTTTCTAGATCTTACAATATTATATCTTACTTTTTTCTTTTACTTTTTCTTTAATTAAAGTCCAGCTTGTCTCCAAACAAAGATCACAACTCAACCATCCAGTTTGTGACATGGGCCTATTTCTGGGTCTCCTTTCGATAATTCAAACTGTTCATGTTTTAAGATTAATTAAGTGCATCACCCATGAAAAAAATCAACTCGATCAAATAATAAAAACCACGTGTTCAAATAAATTTTGTATGAAAAAAATGAACGGTGAGAAAATAAATAATTTATACAAAACTGATTCGAACACGTGGTTGACACTTAAAATACAAATTTTTGAATCACAAAAAATATTTTCAAATCACTTGCAATAAATTTGAATCACATATTAATTTTTTAATTAAAGCTCCATTTGTTTCAACATAAAATATTTTACACCAAATTTATTTTTGATGTAAACTAGTTTTGTATAAAATAATATTTTTAATTTTATTTTTTGACGTTTGGTTGACACTCAAAATACAAATTTTCTATTGTCTAAAGTAAAATTCTGATTCAATAAAATGTCCATTATTGCTTTTAGTGAGGTGGGAACCTATTAGAAAATGTCGAATGTGCTGAAAGAGATAATAATTCGAAGTGAAATTGACTTACAGGATTTTAACTAGTAAGTAATTTTCAGAACTATGATGAAAAATATTTTTTTATAAATATTTTACTTATTTTTTGTTCAATTAAAAATAACAATAAATAAAATATTCTTTAAAAAAATACATTTTACATCGAAATCAATATAGGAAATTTAGTCAAAATCCTCTCATAATAAAATTTTAATGTATTAAGGATAAACACAAAAAGTTTTCCTTAAAAAGTCCAACACCTCTATTACCAAAATATCCTTAGTGAATAATTTAATATTTAAACTTTAAAATGATATAAGTTTTGATCTAGATGTTAATTTTTAATAAAATTAGTGTTTTTATAATCTTCTTATCAAGGTTTATCAAATAAAGATCTATGTTGACTATAATTTTTTTTTTTTTTTTTTTAAAAGTAAAAATTAACGTAAATAATAATATATTATTCTAATTCACATAAATATTTTACTGTTTCTAAACAAGTATCAACAATAAAAACGGAGTACGACACTCCCTTCATATTAACTCACACTACTGCTAGACAGTTGGGATGTCGGAGACAAAATCTCTTGAGTGGACAATCTTCCAGTGGATGAATAAACCGATTTAAGCCTTGTTTGGGATATGATTTTTAGTTAAAATAGTTAATAAAAATAAAATAGGCTGTACGTATCGGCAATGCATGAATGCTCTCATCACCGACTATTCTACGTGGACCCAATACACCATTTAAAGGCTTATGCTCATTCTCATTGAAATTCTAACCAATGTGAGTATTGGGACTCAAGAAAAAGGTC
Source organism: Camellia sinensis (assembly GCF_004153795.1). Lineage (NCBI taxonomy): Eukaryota > Viridiplantae > Streptophyta > Magnoliopsida > Ericales > Theaceae > Camellia > Camellia sinensis. The sequence continues at coordinate 1,107,014 of NW_021024927.1, forward strand.
TTATCATCGAGTTTCTCACTGCCTTAGCAGACCTAGGTCACAACTTATGATCGGATCTTGAATTAGGGTTTCCCCAGGACCTTTGGCGATCAGAAGGTATGGAACTACCATGGAAGTCCTAAAGCGTCATGGTGGTTGAGCTTTCTGAAAATTTCTGCTTCAACATATTCTCTCTCTATATATATGTATATATATTCTCTATGCCATGCAATCTCTGTGTGCGCGTGTATCTCTCTGTGAAATCGGTATTTCTCTCTAGAAATCTAACAAAGAAGGAAGATGGAGAAGGAAAAGAAGCAAAAGGGAGGCAAAGTTAGCTCTCTGTTCAACTATATCATATACAAATTTATACTATCAAGGGCAAGATCGTCTATAAAAAATTAGGACTTTTTTTTGTCCTTCCGAAAAGAAATGATACTATTTGAGAGGGTTTAGAAGATGAAAAAAAAAAATCACTTTGTTTGGTTCTATTTTTTCAAAAATACTTTTCAAAAAATTCTACTTTTTTGTTTTTAGTATTTTTTTGTTTTTACTGAATTTTTTTAATATTTTAAGTATTTTTTTTTTTTTACTTTTTAGACATACCTCACATAAATATACCTAAAAAGTAAAAAAAAATATGAAAAAAACCTTTTAAAAATTTACTAAATACCAAAAATTTTAAAAAAAAATTACGAAAATTCAGTATATTTTTTTTATTTTTATGTATTTATTAATTTTTTAAAATATTTTTTCATAAATTTTTTACTTTTTGAATACATCTAAGTAAAGTGCATCTAAAAATTTAAAATTTTAAAAATATTCATTAAAAATAAAAAAACACAAAAACTAAAAAACTCAAGGGGAACTTACTGATAAGTCCCATGTACCAAGTTTAAGATCCAGTTAATCCCAAAACAAAACACCTGCACCAATTAGTCCAATACATTTTTAATTGTTACCAAAAAATCCTTTTTTTTTTTTTAATTTACAGACACTGTTCACATCTTACTACCGTCGGACTTCCATTTAACGGTCGCCGAAGACTCATCGGAATGTCTAGAATATTGCCGGAAAAAAAAAATTAAAAAACATATTATGAAACTATAAAATTTTACAGTTTTAAAGAATGTTATAAAATTGAAAAAGTTTACAGTTTTAAACCATGATTCATTCCAGCACCAAAAAAAAATTTTGAAACTGCAAAATTTTACAGTTTTCACCGCCTGTAACTAAAACTCGAAAACTACTTGTTCAGAATTCGAAAATTTTCTCTATTAGAACAAAAAAACAGAAGTGTATAGTAGAGGAAAAAAAAGAGATCGAAGGAGAAAGGCGGATGTAAAGAGAGGATTATACTCCGATAACTATTTTTTGTTTAGATCTACATCAGATCTAGCCAAATCTAATGTAGATCTACTCAGATCTGAGTATATCTACATCAGATCTAAGTAGATCCACTCATCTTCTTCGTCGGAAATATATATCTTCGCCGTCGGTGAGAATGAAATCACGAGTTGATTTCGATGGTTGGCGGTTATCAGTGAACCCCGATCAATGGAGAAAGACATGAACACTTGCACCATCGTCTATGACGAAGACGATGAGAGAAAAATGTAGAAAAAAAGAGAAAGAAGAAAACGTAAAAAGGGAGGAAAAAACCAGAGAGATGGATGAAAGGACTTTTGGGTGTATCCAAAAAGTTATGGGATTAAATGGTGTCCACATGTTCCACATGGGACCTGTGGATAATTTCCCCAAAACTGAATTTTTAAAAAACTTAACCCAAAAAACTCAAAGCAAACACTGAATAGGATTGTCTTTTTCACATTAAAATGTTGGGCCTAAGGGGTTTTTGCCAAATTTGTGAACGTGGGGGGTCTTGTCCAATTGATTTTCGCTGTGCTGTTCTGTGTAGCTTCTTCCATTCGGCAAACCCAAGCTCAACCTTTGACCTTGGCAACTAGCCCAATGTATTGGCCCGAGCCCTTAGCTAAAATAACAATTTGTCATTACAAGAAACCTAGTTGATCATTAGGAATAGTTTTGCCAAAAACATTATGACATGGTGATGCTATGAAAAATTCAAATAGTATATGTGGGCCTAATCTGCTTGGGATTTGAATTTGGACTTCAAATTGGGCATTTGAGATAATGACAAATAAATAAAAAGAAGTAAACCAAATCAAAAAATCATTAAGGCTTGTCTATTTTCTTGAGAGTAAAGCTTGTCTCGTGTTGTTTATTTACGCGTTTTCTTTGTTATTGTCAACACCAGGCCAAATTTTTTTTATAATAAAGAATGCATTCCATCAGCCGGCAAAATCAAGGGAAGAACAGATGATGAAACATCTTTCATCCATACTCTTAGTTCATCCTCTCTTAAAATTGTGCTCAGAAACTCATTTGGTAACATGCCAAAAGACTTGGAGGAAGCTTCCTTGCTAAATATATATCTAGGTAGGCACATGATGCAAAAAATGGCAGTGTTAGGCTCACATATGAAAAGGAGACAAAATGAATTCATACTGTTGTTGAGCTATCCCACAAGAGAAGTGTACAAGTGTGCTTTTAGAAACTGATCTCTATGCCTTGACTTGGTGTCCTAACCATGAATTCAAACTGTTCGAACTAATAGAGCCTACCTTATATCTTGACTTGGTGTCCTCACATATGAAGGATGTTTTTCGATAACATTAAAAAATAAATAAAACTACTAGAACAAGGTTGATCTCCAAATGGTTGTTGCGTGGTGTATGTTTAATTCACAAGAAGACTTGTTCTGCTGATGAAGAAATTAGGCCAACAAATTAACTTATGAGAGAGTTTCATAATGAGAAAGAAATAAACAACACAATAAAAAATGTACAGTATTATTATATCACAATATGTAACATTATCATTTAATAATTGACATAATAAATCTCTTGATGTAATGATTTATTATTACAAAGAGATATTAGGCGTCAATTATAATGTTATATCATTCTTTTAAATTTTTATATGATTATAATATACACATTCATGTTAAACATGTAATATGACATACATGATATATGTCCATAATTAAGTTTTGAACAAATAGATAAATAAAATAATGCACCATCACAATCACAATCAAATAAGAAAAATTCCAAAGTGGACATTTGAATTTGATTGTTGAACTAGATTAGCAATTAACAAGTGCAGCCTCTAAAACAAAAGGTTTTACTTGAATAGGGGAGGTGGTCAATGATGAGGTAGGAGATCTAGAAACAATTGACCAGGCTTTTAGAATATATGTTCTAATCTTCAGAACTCCATAATTTAAGAATTATTACATTTGAGTTCAACTAATGATTTAAGTATTAGTAATCTTATCTAAGATTTGAAAAAATATATATAATTAATTCTGCATTTTTTAAGTAATTACGTCGACTTTTCTTAATGATACATTTAGGCTCCAGTTCATCTACTATTTAATTGATTACAAATAATAATAAATAAATACAAACAAAAACAAAAACAAAACAAAATTTAATACATGTTTATGTTCTTAGACAAGATTCTCTAACTCCAACGTGTCGCAAGTCGCGATGGCATGATCAACTAACTGGATGGTTGGCGAGCCTAATTTTGGAAGACGAAAATCGAGAGGATCCAGGATTACCCCATGTGGTGTGCGAGTACGCTGACGTTTTCCCTGACGAATTACCAGGATTACCTCCAAAACGAGATGGAGATTTCATGATTGAGCTTCAACCCGGGACTTCACCGATTTCAATAGCACCACATCGTATGGCGCCAGCTGAACTTCGAGAATTGAAGGAGCAGTTGCAAGAACTGTTGAGTAAGAAGTTCATCAGACCAAGCACGTCCCCGTGGGGAGCGCCAGCATTATTCGCAAAGAAGAAGGATGGAACCTTAAGATTGTGCATCGATTATCGACAACTAAATCGAGCCACCATTAAAAATCGATATCCCTTACCCAGAATTGATGACTTGTTTGATCAATTAAGAGGTTCAAAATGTTTTTCCAAAATTGACCTTAGGTCGGGATATCACCAACTTCGTGTTAGAGGAGAAGATATACCCAAAACCGCGTTTCGAACCTGTTATGGCCACTATGAGTTTGTGGTAATGCCATTTGGTTTGACGAATGCTCCTGGGGTATTCATGAGTTTAATGAACAAAATCTTTACCCCCTATTTGGACCAATTTGTGGTAGTATTCATTGACGATATTTTTATATACTCACGATCGGAGGAAGATCACGAGCAACATCTGAGGACCGTTTTGCAAATTCTAAGAGAAAACCAATTGTATGCTAAAGCTAGCAAATGTGAATTTTGGCTAAAGGAAGTAAAGTTCTTAGGCCATGTTGTATCTGAATCAGGGATATCAGTGGATCCTGCTAAAGTAGAAGCAGTGATGGGGTGGAAACAACCTAAGAATACATTTGAGATTCGTAGTTTCTTGGGATTAGCAGGTTATTATAGGAAATTCATTCAGGATTTCTCCAAATTAGCCAAGCCGATGACACGCCTAACGCAAAAAGGAGTAAAGTTTGAATGGAACGAAGCGTGTGAACAGTCATTTCAAGAACTCAAGAAGAGACTGACAAGCGCTCCTATATTAGTCATACCCAAACGTGACGTTGGGTACACTGTTTATTGTGATGCCTCTAAGGAAGGGTTAGGTAGTGTGTTAATGCAAAACGGGAAGGTAGTAGCTTACGGATCAAGACAATTGAAGAATCATGAGAAAAATTATCCTACTCACGATCTGGAGTTGGCAGCTGTGGTCTATGCACTTAAGATTGGCGACATTACCTTTATGGCGAAAAATTTGAGATATTTACCGATCACAAAAGCTTGAAGTACTTGTTCACACAAAGAGATTTGAACATGAGGCAGGGACGCTGGATGGAGTACTTTGAAGATTACCAATTCACCATATCTTATCATCCCGGGAAGGCTAATGTTGTAGCAGATGCATTAAGTCGCAAGACAAGAGAGATTGTAGCCAACATATCAATTAAAGAATGGGAAATGATAAGCACTGTGAATGAGTTTAAGTTACAACCAGAGACTCAGAATGGGAGAGGTAGGTTGTTTACAATAGTTACAACACCCCAACTTCTTACCAAAGTGTTGGAAGCCCAAAGGTTTGATCAGGAGACCAACTCCATCAAGGCCCGATTAGTGTCCGGGGAATCTTCACCAGATTGGACGCTCCATCAAGATGGTAGTTTAAGGTATTTAGGTAGAATTTTTGTGCCAAACATCGAACAATTAAGAGAGGAAGTACTTAAAGAATTTCACCATTCGGTTTTTGCGGTTCATCCGGGAGGAAATAAGATGTACCAAGATCTTAAGCGACAGTATTGGTGGAGTGGAATGAAGAAGGACGTTGCTCAATTCGTATCTAAGTGCTTGATGTGTCAGCAAGTGAAGGCAGAACATCAAAGGCCGGTAGGGAAACTCCAACCTTTACCAATACCTAAGTGGAAATGGGAACACATAACAATGGATTTTGTAACGGGATTACCCCGATCGCCGCAAGGCCATGATGCAATTTGGGTGGTGGTTGATCGATTAACTAAGACGGCACATTTCCTACCAATAGGACCAGTAGCCACACTCGAATCTTTAAGTCGATTATTTATTCGAGAAATCATTAGATTGCATGGAGTACCAGTCTCAATAGTGTCAGATCGTGATTCTCGTTTTACGTTACAATTCTGGCAAAGTCTGCAAAAGGCCTTGGGTACAGAGTTGTGTTTTAGTACAGCTTTTCACCCTCAAACTGACGGTCAATCGGAACGAACAATTCAGACTTTAGAAGACATGCTTCGAGCTTGTGTGATGGACTTTAAAGGTAGTTGGGAGAAATATTTACCACTAGTCGAATTCTCTTATAATAACAGTTTTCAAGCAAGTATTGGTATGGCACCGTATGAAGCTTTGTACGGACGGCCTTGCCGATCACCAATATGTTGGACAGAAGTCGGAGAAGCACCTCTTTTAGGGCCAGAGTTAGTTCAGGAAACTACCGAGAAGGTGAAACTAATTAGGCAAAGGCTTGAGACCGCTTAGAGTAGGCAGAAAAGCTATGCAGATCAAAGGAAAAGACCTTTAGCATTTAAAGTTGGAGATCATGTGTTTCTGAAAATACAGCCTCGCCGAGGAGTTGTTAGTTTCGGAAAGAAGGGAAAGTTGTCACCTCGCTTCATAGGGCCTTTCGAAATTTTGGACAAAATAGGATAAGAGGCGTACCGTTTGGCTCTACCGCCTCAATTGGCTGGAGTACATAATGTTTTCCACGTCTCTATGCTACGGAAATACGAGCCACACCCTTCCCACATCATCAATTGGGAGGAAATTAATCTTGATGAAGACGTGACATTTGAAGAAAAGCCTGTCAAGATTTTAGGTCATCGCGAGAAGAAATTACGAGGCAAAACTATACCATTGGTTCAAGTTCTCTGGAGACATCGTGGGATGGAAGAGTCAACGTGGGAGCGAGAAGATGTGATACGTATCAATTACCCTCAACTATTCGAGTCTAAAGGTAAGAATTAATTTCGAGGACGAAATTTTAAATAAAAAAGAAAACTAAATAATTACATGGCTAGGGTTTCATCAAAACCCTAGAAAAAGGAGACTAGTGTGAAAACCCATATTTTAATTATTCTTTAAAGAAAATTTAGTAATTAATTTTGTCTACAGTCTATCTGAATTATACATTAGTGTAAAAGTTAATTTTAAATTGACTCAATTCAATCACTAATAAGACATTATTAAGAATAATAATTTTGTGGGTGTTCAATATTTGTTGTTTATAAATTATTTTAATTATGATTCAATATAATAACTATTCTTACTAAATACCTTAGTTAAAAATCTTAGTGTGTCAATTTTCAGAAACCCACACAAAAAAAAAAAATAATAATAATAATAATAATACAAACAAACAAACCATGGGCAAACAACCCATAGTTTCTACCAAACCCACCATCCTTTATAAAATTTAGGGAAGAACTTATAAAAATTAGAGAAAGCTCATTCTTAGAACTTGGAGAAAGGGAATGGAATGTTTTTGAGAAAATAAAATAATGGAAAGAATGAGAGGGAGAGAGAGATGTCTTCAATTTATATATATGCATGCAAACCTTCCTTGTGCATGCAAGCATTCGGTGGGGAAAAAAAAAGAGGAAGAAGAGAGAAATCCCCAAAGCAACCAAGCTTAGTGATAGGAGAGGAAGAAGAGTAGGAGATTAAGGAAGTCAAAATTCTCAACCATTTTGTCACCCTATTACTAGGTAAGAAAACCCACTCAACCCTCTCATTTTTTTTTATATAATTGAAATTTTTCCGATTATGTACATTTGATACATTGTCTAAAACTGTGTTGAGAATAATCAGTCTTGAATCTGCTAGCATGTTACTCGAATTTTTAGACAATTTTATACTCAGAATTTTGAGATGATTTCTTCTACAAAGTTGTTGATAATGATGTCTAGTTTATCCAAAAATTTTTGGAAACAATTTTTGAGCTTTCTACGACTTTATACAAATTTTTAACTAAATCTGAAACAGTGTTGAGAATAATCTGTCTTGAATTTGCCAGCATGTTACCCGAATTTTTAGACAATTTTATACTCAGAATTTTGAGATGATTTCTTCTACAAAGTTGTTGATAATGATGTCTAGCTTATCCAGAAATCTTTGGAAACAATTTTTAAGCTTTCTACGAATTTATAAAAATTTTTAACTAAATCTGAAACTGTGTTGAGAATAATCTGTCTTGAATCTGCCAGCATGTTACCCGAATTTTTAGACAATTTTACACTCAGAATTTCGAGATGATTTCTTCTACAAAGTTGTTGATAATGATGTCTAGTTTATCCAGAAATATTTGGAAACAATTTTCGAGCTTTCTACGAATTTATACAAATTTTTAACTAAATCTGAAACAGTGTTGAGAATAATCTGTCTTGAATCTGCCAGCATGTTACCCGAATTTTTAGACAATTTTATACTCAGAATTTTGAGATGATTTCTTCTACAAATTTGTTGATAATGATGTCTAGTTTGTCTAGAATTTTTTGGAAATAATTTTTGAGCTTTCTACGAATTTATACAGATTTCTAACTGAATCTGAAACTGTGAGACAGATTTTACCATGTATTTGAAAACTTATTTAAAATTTTATACTAAGCCAAATCTGGTAATATCTAACTAAAATATGAGATTTGAGAAGTCTAGTTTCATGATAAATCCTTAGATTATGGGTTTGATCTATAAATTTAAGCATGGAGTTAAAACAAGGAAATGTGACAAATCTGTGTCATAAACACCCTTGGAATTTGTTTAGGATTATTTATAAGTTATTTTTGGGAAAAGATTTCTGAAAAATAACCATAACATGTTTATTGAGTATCCTGTAGATTGATATGAATTTTAGAGTTGTATAAGTAATGTATTTATAATTTTATTTGCAAGATATATACTCTGAAAATTTTCTGGACAGAATAAAATCACCACTTTAATATTATGCTAGTCTAATTTTGTAAATCAAAAATTTGTGCATGTGTGTGTTTAGGGTTTAATTCTTGTATCTAAGTTATTATTCCATACCATGGTTTAAATAAATTGTTTATTTAAATTCTGTACTTTTATTTAATATTGTGTGACACATGCAATAGTTTATGATTGGGAATTTTAATGAGTTGTATAACATTACTTGTGATTAAAAATTTGGAGTTATTTGTGATTAATATCAAAATTAACTGAAATGATTAACGACATATACAAAGTTAACAATTGACGGTTAATACCAGTTGTTCGGGGTGAGTCTTGGTTTAAAGACTGTACGGAATTAAGAGTTGACGGTTAACACCGGTTGTTCAGGGTGAGCCCTGGTTTTGAGAATTCTCACGTAAATTGTGTTACGAAACTCTAAGATGGCACGGGACGTATTTGAACCCTTTTCGGTATTCGGTTTTGGAATAAGGGTGGATGTGCAGGTGGCACACAGAGAGGTTGCTTACCCCTGGCAGACCGTTTCCTTGGGGCAGACCACGGATGCCAGTACTTGGGTATATAACTCCGGACGTGGGCATCCCTGGTAGTTACGGTTGGTAACACTTAAACATTTGACCAAGGGAGGGTTTCAAATTAACCATTGCCATGCTTAGTGGTTGGTGAGTTAAATCTCTTTGGTGAGATTTCGAGTGTCACCTAAATTATTAAAATTACTGAAACTATTCTAATGGTTGTAATTTCTGTGTATAATTATATTGTTATCTCATGTTTAGAATATTATTATTTGTCTCTTAAAAAGAATGGTAGGTTGGTTACGTTTTCTTACTGTGTTGCAAAACTCATGGCATATATTTTGTTGCCCTGGCGTTTCATGCCAGATTATGTTGAAGAAGGGACTGAGGCTGAAATTGGAGCGGCTGCCAATATCGAACCTTGGCTGACTTAGAGTCAAGATTTTATCAAAATAAAATCCTGTTATCCCTTGTATTAGGATTTAACTATGTTGTGACGTTAGGTGTAGTTTTATTCTGTCGTTGGACTTTGGCTTTGTAAGAACTTAAAAATTCCTAACTAGTAGTTAAAATTTTATCTAGCAAGTTACTGTTAATTAAAATCTTATGACGTTTCAAAAAAAAAATAAAAAAAAAATTTTGGGGCGTCTCAATACTATGGATTGGGATTGTAAAGATTGATTCAAGCTTAGCCTAATCTGTCTACAAACTATATATTCTAGGGTAAATTACATTGACTTTTCCTGAGGTTTACCTTAATTACAAGGACCTCCCTTACAGTTTCAAAAATTATACAGACCTCCCTTACTTTTGAAACTAATATACAGATATCTCATTCCCTTCAAAAGAGCATTAACGACGTTAACTTGACAGTGAAATTGATCATAATACCCTTCAACCCATTGTCTTTCCCAAAGACCTAACCCATTCTATATTATCAACATCTTACTTCCTTTACTACCCATTTCTGCCATTGTCTTCCTCACACTCTCTTTCCTAACCTCTCTAATAAAAAACTCAAAACCCAAACAAACAATAATCCGATCAAACACACACTCTTATTTCGACAATTGATCAAACACACCGTTATTTCGACAATTCAAGGGTTTGAATCAAGGGTTCAAGACACACACTGTTATTTCGACAATTGATCAAACACAAATAATTCAACACACACACTCTCAATCAAACATAAATAACCAGATCAAATACACACACTCTTCCCAAATTGGCAGTGCATATATAGATAATTCGAGCTCGTCTCCGAGTGTGGTTTTGATTGAGAGAATGCATCCCACTGTTAT
>NW_021024927.1:1122528-1143785 GCF_004153795.1 Camellia sinensis
TAATGATCTTCCTCCTTGGTGGCTTTCGCATACGCCTTCGTGTATCTCGAACAAGAACGCTTCAACTCAAAGGCAAAACACAAGTGTTTGGTGCAAAACCAGATACTAAACGGTCGAATTCGGAGATCCTGAGACAAGGCGAGTAGCCGAGACCTCCGGGAACTCCAAACGAACACAAACATGGATGATCACCGAGTGTTCAAACGGTGACGTCCAAGTCTTGAGGACGGTCAAAAATGGGGTGTCTACACATGTCATTCTAGCTTGTTTTGAGTCCATCTCAGTATGTTCTTGGTGTTATTTTACCTTGTTATACCTCTGTTAAGGTTTGGTTTAATGGCCCCTTGCATGCTCCATGCACTTGTAGTGCATTTCCATGAACTAGCCTGATGTGTATCATGCTTTAGACTATCATTCTAGCATGCTTTTGGCTTAACTCTAAGAAGCTTTTGTCCATGTTTTAGCATGCTCTAGCTCTGATTTGTGTTTTTTTAGTCATGCATGCCATGCTTTGTGTAGCTATAGTGCATTCTAGCTTGTTAGCTTTGTGTATCAAGTCCACTAGCATGCATTACTTGGACTATTTTTCATGATTTGGCATCATTTGAAATGTGATTTCAGTCCATGTTTCATGTTCATGCACTTGCATTTTTCGCTCTTTCAATGCATTGGAGGGTTTGCCCTTTATGCCTTAAACATGAGTCATTGCGTATGCCTTCATGCCTAAGCTTGCGAGCTATCATTTTAGTGTGTATTTAGGGTTATTTTGCCATGATATAACTCTGATTTTTGTTGGTGAAGCCATCTCATGCTTGGTCCTAGTAGGTGTAGTGTAATCCACCTTATTTGCCTTGCATATTCCATGCCATATGCCCTTCATATTAGCTTGTTTTGGCTTCCTTCCATACATGTTTTAGACTCAATTTGACATGTTCTAAGATTGTTTTGGATTGCCTTGACCATATGCTTCATGTTTTGCATAGTTGTAGTACAAATGCCTATGCTAGCTTCAAGCTTCGGGCACCATTGCATGCTTCATTTGTGTTGTGTACATGATTTGGCATTCTTTAACATGACATTTCAGAGCATATAGACTTGCCATGTTCCCACTTCATTCACTCTTTAAGTGCCTTTGAGTGTTATGCATTGTTGCCTTGTTTGTGGCCTAGCATGCATGCCATCTTGCCTAGGTCCTTGAGCCCTCATCTCAGCATGTTTTGGTCTTTGTTTAGACCTATTTGAGCTCTATCCATGATTGGTTCAATCATTTGTGCCTTGTATTGCATGCCCCTTTGTGTAGTCCCTTTAATGGCTTTGTGCCTTAGGCCCTCTTGCATGCTTTACTTGTGTTGTTTGAACGATTTGGCATAATTTCACACTTGATTTCAGAGCCTTTAGTGTTGTCATACTTCCATGTTTATTGCTTCTTCATCATGCTTGAGAGTTGTGCCCTTTTGCATTGTTGATAGGCCATTGCATTGAGCATGCATGTCTTGTCATTTGTGCCTTTGTTTTGGTGTTATGGTTGTTGATTTGGGCATGACAGAGGTCTGTCCATTTTGGTTTAAGTCTATAGAGCATGTTTGTTTTCATGTTGTTTGCATGCTTATGTTATATTGCATTGCAAATGTCATGTTGTCCATTGCATTGAGTATGCTATGTTGTTCGTCGCATTGTGCATGCTCATCTTACATCGCATTGTGTATGCATGCCATTAGCATTGGTAGTTTGATCATGTTGTATTGCATGTTGTTGCATGCTTGTCCCTTGCATGATCATTATGCATGCTTATGTTGCATTAGCTTTGTTAAGCTGATCATGTCACATTGCATTGTGTATGCCATATAGTTGCATTGTGTATGCCATGTTATTCTTAGCATTGTGTATGCCATGTAGTTGCATTGTGTTTGCATGTTTTACTTGCTTTGCATTTGTGTTTGGATTAAGCATTAATCTGAGCACGAGAAACGAGGGACGTTTTATACTTGAAGTGATGAAACGTGCTTCAATTCTCGGTCGCCGACGTTCTTGATCATACATGATAGAGTTCTAGGCTTTTATGTATTTATGTGTGCATTCATTTACATTGAATTGTGCAATTTGGCTTCTTGGCCTTCATGCATCGAGATGCGTGATTGGTGGCCCAAGGGTCGAGAACTACACTGCCTTGAGCTCATGAAATGATAGGGAGGGTGGTTGTGCACACATATGTTGCAAATACATTGCCATGCCCTTTCTCGCTCTCTGTTGCAGCAAATTGGAGAAGGGTTGGAAAAACTGGCCGGCCAGCCAGAAAAACTAGCTGGCCAACCACTTTTCCTGGTCTGCAGCAACAAAAAGTGGTCTGCCAGTGGCTAGAAGCATCAACAACTGGTCGGCAGCCCTCCCACAGGTCCCCAAGGTGAGTTTGAAGCTTTCTTGAGCTTTGTGCAATGTTCTGAGGTTAGTTGCAAACAGAGGCAAATTGGGGCATCGCGATGGATTTCCGAACGAGGCGGCCAAGCATGCATACACTCTTCTCCCTTTGAGGCTCTTGTTTTACTGCTTTACTTAGCTAGTTTATGCTTTGGTTTGTACTTAATTAGCTAATGTGCTGAGCTATTCAATTTGTGTTGTAATAATTAGTTGTAGCTAGTTATTCAATTTTGTGATGTAATAATTAGTTTAATTAGCTTAGATTAGCTAGTTAGCTACTTATTCGGACCCTTCGTCGAGAGGCCCAACTGTTGTAATAAGCGTGCGTGTGTGTGATGCATGTCTTTCAATCCCCATTTCTTTCTCCCTTTTACCTAACCACTTACGATGGTTAGTTTTAGGGCATATTTTGATTAGCATACCTTATGCTTGCATGTGTGCATCCATTCATCTGTATTGCATGCACCAAGCTCGGCACATCATACTAACTGCATTGTATTTCAATTCCAATTTGAATACATGTACCAAGTTGCATTTTGTATGTCATTCTAGAATAGCCGAGCCTATTTTAGTCGCATTTTTGCATGTGTTGCATTAGCCATCTTAACATGAACTAGGGTCATACCTAATTTCTAACTAGTTCTCTGTTTTGCCTCGGAGGACACTGTGAGTGTTTACGCTTTAGCATACTGCATGTGTGTTATTGATTGCCATGTTAGCATGCTTGCCATGAGGCTAACTGCTTATTTGATTAACTGCCTGAATGCCTGTGAGTGAAGGTTGGATTGCTTGAATTGGAACAATTCATTGAAATCCTCGTCTTAGCCTACTTGCGAGTAGCAAACTTCAAAATCATTTTCACAAACAAATATGAAATGTTTTGTTCCAACTTAGGCGATCTAGTCTATACTTGTATGCTGTGTGCATATCATAGTAATTCTAGGTTAATAAATGGAATAAGAACACATGTGTTTTCAAAAACAAAATATCATGCTTAGTAAAGGCCGATCTTTGATCGGGCGAGCGAGGGTACTCATTGCATGACCTTCCCCTCTCGTACCCAAGTTCCCGAGCCGAGGCAACTTTGGTGATGACGGATATGTGGCCTTAGGCACGAGTCAGGGTTTCCTAAATTCCCCCAAAATAAAATGTTTAGGTGGCGACTCTGTATCTGGCAAAGCAATCGATGTTTGGCACTTCTTTCTAAAAATCAATTTTCCAAAACGATTTGTTGGATCTGGACTCTTTGGTGATTTATCGATCTCACATTGCACTTTGTGAGATTAGATTCAGAACCATGACATGAGTCCAAACTTGTAGTAGTTAGAGAACAAAACGAATTCGCACCCTCGCAACGCGAAGCCGCGGAGTTCTCGGGGCACGTCTACAATATCCAACTCCACCATCCTCATCAACATGATTCCAATTTCACAATTTCAATATCAATCTCATTATTCATATAAAATCAATAATTGAGGCAGTTAGAACAAAACCCATTTTCTTTCCACAATCAATCCCAAATATGAAAATCAAATATTTATTCCCAACTCAACATTTTTATCCACATCAAAATCATTTTCACGGATCCATTTGAAAAACCCCTCTTTTGATTTTTACCCAAAACCCTAGATTTGTTCCAAATTTTCTAAAATATCAATATTGTTTAGAAATAACAAATAACTAAGTTAAAACTCAGAAAAAGAGTGGAGATATCCCTACCTCAAGCTTAGAAGACGTGAGAAAGAGTGGGAAACTCAAAGACGCCAAAAATCAATTTTGTTTTAATTAGAATGAAGCCCTTGCAAAGCTACCTTTTTAACAAAGGGACATGGGTGAAAAGATCGATGGATCTAGGTGGATTTGAGTGAAATATATGAGTTTTAGAGAGAGAGAGTGAGAGAAATTAGGGTTTTGAAATGTTTAGAGAGAGAGAGAGAAAGAGGGGGAGGTGAAAAAGTGACTTAGAAAAGTGACTTTACAAACTGATATACGCGCAGCTCGCTCGAGCGCAAGATGTGTCGCTCGAGCGGCTAGACATAATAAGTTTCACCACCTGAGCGTAGAATACAAACTCGCAGTAGTTTTACAGACAGTAGACCGTTGCTCGAGTGTAAGAAGCTTCGCTTGAGTGAAGAATACAAACTCCCAATATTTTTGCAAACCTGCAAAAATACTGGAGGTTCACAAAGACCGCTCGATCACAAGAAGTGTCACTCGAGCGAAGGAACAAAATTTTGGGCAACAACAGTTTGAAAAGCAAGCTACCAATCTGTTCCAAATGTAACCAATACATCCCAAGCCAAACTCAAAGAGAGATAATGGGAAACAAGACATGGATAGCTATATACGACAATGAAACCCGTATCTAAAACATCAAATGGGTCGGGTCCAAACCGGAATCGCTATAGTTGCATTAAGTTTGAGATGAGATTACATGATGATATGTAGGGAAGAGTGGTCGGATCCTTGCATAGGAACTATCATACACTTGTAGAGGCAGCTGCTCACATAGAAGCCACCAATCTAGATATTGGTTGGGATAGTGAGAAGGCCATATTGACAATCCCTACATTTTGAGAGTATAGTAGACCTAGTAAGCAACAGAGGCGAGTAGGGTTTTAGACTCAATCAACATTTGTACTACCAAGACCATATGGTCAGACAGGGCACAGGGTGGCTAGTTGCTCACAGGGGGAGCAGTCGCCAAAACCCCTACTTATTTAAGCTCCGGGTCAATCTCAGAGTGGAGAGTTACCTATTTGTTTCAAGTGTGGCCATCTATGGCACATCAGGCATCATTGTCCATGTCGTAAGAGTTCCCAGAATGCTTCGGGTGCCAGGTGGACCCAATTTTAGTAGCCCAGGCAGGGGTAGAGACGGTAATGGAAAATTACAAAATATTTTGTCATCTTGCTATTGTGCCATTATATTATTGTGATGTACGAGGCATTGTGCCAACTTTTGATATGTATGACTATATGTTTATCCCAAAGAGTGGGGCATCTAATGATTATGAATTTTCTTGACTTGATAGGTCGTTATTGAATGTTGGTGATTTTGGCATTGTTGTGAATATGTAGATAGATGCAAGCACATCGTGTTTAATTATGACCTATGTATGTGTAATTGCCTCAAGACTTGAGTACAGAATTACTTGGAAGTCCCTTTTAATTATGAAATTGTTTGTTGAATTGATAGTTTGTATCATTGTGATTGATTACAAAAGTCTTGAAATTTTGATGTTGCTTACTTGGATGTGTATAGTTGGAGTAGCATGACTCCTAGGGAGTCTACGAGTTGTATGTGTGCTACTTCTAGTTATGTTTGGCATTATTGTGAAGTGGTGTTTGGACCTAGAATAGTTTACCATGGGAGTGGCATCCATGTTATTCATTGATTGGGGCTTGTGTTAGCATGATGGGGTGAGTTTGTCGAAAACCTTATCGGTCCCTTTGGCGTTGGTGTAAAGTGTTGGATCATCATTTAGGCATAAACATTATCATGAATCAGTTTAGAAATGTGAGTTAGTTTGAGTCGAGTTTCAAGGTGGAATGTCTCGAAATAGCCTTAGTATGCGTCTAGTCTCGGAGAGTCCAGTACGAACTTAGTGAATATTGTGGGAAGAGGTAGTGAACTCTAACTCCAAGTAAATTATTTTGGGTTAATGTTGGCAAATGTTGTAAGTTGTAGATGGTCACCATGTTCGAGATTGTTGGTAGTTGTATCGGGAGAGGATGATAAGAAATCACTTCAAATTTGTTTTGGCCTTGGGCAATGAGTTGTGAGATTATAGAAATTTTGTTACTCATATGAGTACTGAGTCTTACTAGTGTGGGTGTGCTTGTTTCTCTTGGTTGGTGTGGAATCGTTATGATTGGGATGACATTGCAAGATTTCCTTTGTGAATATGAATTTGGTAATAAGCAGTTAATAAGTCATATTGGTGGTTGTGAAGGGATGAAAAATCTCCAAGATTATAGCCTTGCTCTGCATTTTGTTGCTTTCTCAACGTCATTTTTATTGATATGGAATCTTACTATGTGTGCTATGGTAATTGGTTGTGGCATCACCTTGATAGCGACGGATTGTTGGTTGGGTAATGGTTGATGGTCACCGGTTGATTTAATTGAGAAAGACATCGGAAAAGAGTTTCCCTTTTACTTATGTTTTTGAATAATCTTGTGCGGGTTTAAAAATTAAAAAATAATAAAAAATAAAATTGATGCGTTTGTTAGTACTCGGGTGAACTTGCGAGAGACTGTAACATTACTTAACTTGAGTTTAAATTCGGGGATGAAATTTCTTAAGGTGGGGAGGTTGTAATGACCATGAAAAATTTAGACTTTTTATTTAGATTCTAATTCTATGAACTTTTAAAAATAGTTTCACAATTCAGAAGCTTATAAAATTTTTATATGATGTTCCCATTTGAATCTAGCAATTGGGCAAAATTTTCAAAATGAAAGGATGAATATTTAATTTTATAAAATTCATGGACTTATCAATGTTTGATAAATTGACGTAACATAATTTTTATGATCCAAATTCAATTTTTTTTTTATTTATTTTGAGTGTTAGACCATGACTTGAGATAAAATTGGTTGGGTGCAATTTGCAATATATATGTGGGTCATGTTTGGTTTATGGGTGGAAATTTAATTCAAGAGCCATGATGTAGAATTAATTTAACTTGAGTTTGTATAACCTATGTTTAACTAGTTGGTCATTTTTAATTGTGTGAGTGGTGGGAACCATCTTGAGTCATTTAAAGTATTTTATACTATAGTCTCAGTTAAAGATTTATTTTAGATTGTTAAATTTCATTCATTTTGGACAAAATTGATTAAATTATATCTCATCTATAATTGTTTGTTATTGTTATGGTGTGCACCATCTAATGAAATATATATTTAATGGTGAAAAAATTACATCATTTTGTTAATTATATTATAAAATATTAAGGTGTCGTTAAAATGATTTTAATAAATGTATATATAGATGCATATATAGATATGAATATATATATATATATATATATATGTGGAGAGAAGCAAGCCACGTGGGTAGCCCCCCCTCATTTCCCTTGGCGAGTCTAGTGAGGGTGCTACCTTGTTTAATTTAGTTGCACAGCCCACCTTGGTTAGTAAGGTTATAGAACCACAATAGGGTGACCGTGAGATGGAGACCATCCACAAGAAAATCTCCAATGGGAAAGAAGATAAGGGTTTGAACATCCACTTGGATTTGAGTGTGAGGTATTTAGATCGATTATTTGTGCTGGAATCTTATAGAGAAGTGGTGCTTCGGGAGTTTCATCATTCACACATCGCGATATACCCAGGAGGCACTAAAATGTAACATGATTTTAGTCGTCAGTTTTGGTGGAGGGATATGAAACAAGATGTCACTTCTTTTGTTTTGAGATACATTACCTGTCAACAAGTGTCGAACACCAAAAATCAACGAGTTTGTTACAACCCTTTATTTATAGCCAAGTGGAAGTAGGAGCACGTCACCATGGACTTTATGGTTGGATTTCTGAGAACACAATAGGATAACGATGTTCTTTCGGTGAATGTTGATAGGTTAACTAAGTCCACACATTTCATTCTTATGCGCATAGGCGACTTAATTGATTATTTGGCAGAATTGTACATTAGAGATATAGTCTGACTTCATGGGGTTCTAGTGACCACAGTTTCAAATAGACACCCTTGTTTCATCGCCCGGTTGTGGCAAAGTCTTCAAGAGGCAATGAGCACTAAGTTGACCTTTAGCATAGCCTACCATCCTCAAACCGATGGGCAATCTGAACATGCTATACAAATTTTGGAAGATATGCTTAGAGATTATGTCCTAGATTTCAAAGGGTCATAAGAGAGACACCTACCATTGATTGAGTTTGTCTATAATAATAGTTATCAAGTGAGTATCGGGATGACACCGTTTAAGGCCTTATATGGCCGACTTTGTAGATCACCAGTTTGTTGGGCCAGGTGGGTGATGCACCGATATTGGCTTTTGAATTAGTTCAAGAGACTACCAAAAAAGTTTCTCTCATTCAAAAGAGGTTATTGACGGCCCAAAGCCGACAGAATAGTAATGTCAATAAGAAGAGACGACCTTTATCCTTCGAGGTTGGTGACCATGTTTTTCTTAAAAACTCACTGAGGCGAGGCTTGATGATTGGTAAGAGTGGAAAACTATCTCAAAGGTTTATTGGACCTTTCAAGATTTTAGAGCAAATTGGGGAATTGGCGTACTGTTTAGCCTTACCGCCATAGCTTTCTGGGGTCCATGACGTGTTTCACGTTTCTATGCTTAGGAAGTATGAACCTGGCTCTTTGCATGTGCTTGATTGGGTTGATTTGGAGGTTGATAAGGATATCTCATACGCAAGAGCGACCAGTTCAAATTTTAGATACCCGAGAACAAGTGTTGAGGGGCAAGACCATACCCTTGGTAAAGGTGTTGTGGAGATACCATAGAGTTGAGGAGACAACTTGGGAATAGGAGGTGGAAATCCGCTCCAAATTCCCAGACTTGTTTAGTGATGTTTAACTAAATTGAAAAAATAATAATAATAAAAGTATGACATTTTGATGTTGATGGAGAAATGTTATGCTAATTACATATTATAGAAGTGGTTGTAATTTTAAACATGAAGGTTGCTTTGAATCATCAAAAATTTTGATTTAACATCATGTTTATGAACATTGCATCAGTTGTTGTTGAGGCCATGATTATGACCCTATTGATAAAATGGCGATCATTTCAGATTATTATTGATGTTGTAGTTTTTGGAATAGAAATTGAATCGTGGTCATTGTAGGTATTGTAAAGGTTTTGGCATTATTATTGCCATTGGGTGTTGTTTTTAAGACTCGAAAGTGGTCATGATTGTTGAGTTTTGAGCATTATTCGTTGTTGAAAAGAATGGTTTAATTTTGGGAACGACATTCCCTAGGGTACGGAGGTTGTGATATCCCCAGGTCTTTTTAAAATAAATTTAGTATACCAATCAATTTTTCTTATTTTTTTTTATTTTTTATTTCCTTTTGATAATCCTTACTACCCTGGAACTTTGTGAGTATCTTGTTGTTGTTAATCATTTTCTCTAAGTTATTTGGATGCAATCCTACTGTGTTCCATGGTGTTGTTTTGCATTGTTGGGTGTTGGAGGGATTCCGGGAATGATGGAAATGCATTTAGGTGGCTGATGCCTCTATTCTGAGTTGGGACCGCTCGTGCAGCACTTTCGTTGCTCCAATGGTAATGTCTATCTTCTAGTATCTCGTTTTGCAGTCTAAACTTGTCAAAGTGTGTATTCTTCACTCGAACGAGGGTGTCATCGCTCAAGCGCGAGATTGTTTACTTGAGTAGTCTTTCTGCAATCTGCTTTGAAAAATGTGTCCAATCACTTAAAAGTTGAGCCCTTACACACTTTTATTTCACTTTTCACTTCTCTCTCTCTCTCTCTCTTTTCCCTCATCTTTCTCTAGAAACCCTCAAACCACCTCATTTACTTCATTTATCTCTCCATATTCTTCGAGATTTTGACCCTGGTGCCTTCTTTAATTTTGGAGAGCTCAGCAAGGGCTACGTTGTGTATGTGGAGATCGGAATTCAACGCGGTTGATTTCGAAGCTTTTCATCTTTTTTTCGCAATCTTGAAGTAGGGTGTTTCTTTGAGTTATACATATGATTTTAGCATGTCTTTTCCATTCTGCTATGATTTTGAGTTTGTTTGAGTTTTGAAGTGTAAGGTCTAAAAAAATGTTGGAGAAATAATTTTGGTCCAAGATAAATTATTTTGTCGACTATGAACCACTTAGAGGTACATACAAGAAAAGTATTTTGAAAATGAAGGAAAATCCCTCTTTGGATCAAACCCTAGGTTTTGGGGCAAATTGGGGAAGAGTGAAACTTTTGAAATATCCATGAAATTATTGTTAAATACCTTGAGAAATTAAAGAAATTTTCCTCATGTTATTGTCTTGTTGAAATACCCATGAAAAAGATGAGAGTCGTTGAGAAATTTATGATAACATGTTGTGCATATGTTTAGATTATGAAAATGAAAATGAATGTTGATTGTGAATATGAAAGAATGTCATATGTCACATGGGTATAGAATTGATATGAATTTTTGAAGTGTGAACATATATAGATATTGAACATCATATTTTGTTCCTTGAGCAATGTTGAGAATTGTGGAGGAATCATGTATATTGAAACTAAATCATTGGATTTCAATTCATTCATTTTACATAGTTCAAAAATATGGTTTTTAACTATGGCTATGCCTTGGATATGAAAACAATTGTTGCTATTGAAATGCTTTGAGGTAAATACGGTAGGAAATCCAATTTGGGGGTCTAGTTTCATAACTAAGTTGGCCTGAGTGTCCATGATGTAAGACCAAAAACAAGCATGTGTGGGTGCCTAAGCCCTCCAATTAAAAGCTGGTAGGTAGTGCCTGATACGCCTAGTTGCAGACACTAGCCCTGGGGATTTGCCTGAATCGTATTTATCACCTCGTCTTAAATCTTGAAATTTATTGAGATGATTAAGTAATTTTTTTTAAAAGGATCAAGGCATCTGAATTTTTTTTTTTTTTAAAGAAACAGAGTTTATGATTTTGAAGCATGGCGTAACATTGTATCCATACATGTATATATCAAACTGCTTAAACATATATACTTTGTGAAGATACCCCCACTGGGCTTTGTGCTCACCCCTAGTGGATATGTGTAGAAAAGAATGTGGTGGTCCCGCCTAGTTGAGGGTGTGGAAGGTTTCTTGGGAGGAAAAGGCTCTTTTCTTTTGTGAATATTTTTGACAAGCCAAGGGCTTAAATTGTATAGGTTAGTTAACCATTTTTGTGTAACCAGACTTGAGCCTCCGAACTTGTAGCCCTTGAGGCATTTTCTTGTTGTTTATTTCTTGTTATTATAGGGTCGCACATGCTATGGATTCAACTTAGGAGAGGTTGAATGTGTAATGCATGTGGATCTTCTTTTTGTAAATATCTTACATGAATGAAATATATGAATTTAGAGATTTGATTAACCATATTGAAATCGTTTAATGGATGGGATCATCAGTTATTTTATGTCAATTATTTGGGGGCGTTACATAGACTAGGTCATGTCAATTTTGACTCTTTACGCAAATTAATTAAGTTAGATCACATACCATCTTCCAAGATTAATCCAAATCACGAGTGTGAAGCTTGTATAGAAGCAAAATTGAGTAGGACTTTATTTCATCATGTTGAAAGAAGTAACGAACCTTTAGATATAGTACATAATGATATGTGTGACTTGAAAGTCGTACAATCACATGGTGGCAACAAGTATTGCATCACTTTTGTTGATGATTGTACTAAATTTTGTTATGTGTGGGGTTGTGCACAAAACCACCAAAATCGCTCCGAAATGCACCAAACCGCTCCAAACCGCGCATTTTTTTTTTTTAATTCTGGCTGACGGGTGGCCAGGTTTGGGTGCTAGGACGAGCCAGTTGGCGCGGGTGGTGGTTTGGAAATACCAACCCGCTAAAAAAACTGACCCGCCCTACCACTTCGTTAAAAATTTTCCCCTGCCACTGTATATATATCCAGGTTACATTTATAACCATTAGACTACATCTATCATACCAAATGTACATATACTCACATACACACACAATAAATTCTCAATTAAACCTAATTTACACCTAAACATCTCATCTCATTCTTTGATCACCGTTGCTTTATGCTCTTATTCCTCCTCCCTCCTTACCTTGCTAATCAGCACTGTCCTAGCCTTTCCGCCACTGCCATTTGCCTCTTCACCACTACTATCCGCTCGCTGTCACTGCTATCCACTCACCGTCACTGCTCTCTCCTCTCCACTGTTGCTCTCTACTTGCCGAGTTTCCTAGTATGTAGCTCTTTTCTCTCTCTCTCTCTTTCTCTCTGTGTGCTCTCTCTTCATTCCTCAATATCTATCTCTTACCAAAGTGGACAAATAGACAGGTGTTTATTAGTTGTTTATTTGTCATATCAAAGCTTTTCCATCTATATAAAACATAAATTCTTAGTAATGCTCTCATCATATTGTCTAGTGAGCACATGAAAGTGCTTTATTTATTTGACTTTAATAAATTCTCATAACATTGTCTGGTGAGCACATAATGAAAATACAATATTTTAATTTTGACTATTTTAGTTAATTTATAAATTAGATCTTTTAATCTTTGATTCAAGTTTTATAATTTGAATTATGTTTTCTTATAAACCACCAATCTGCACGAACCGCCAAGTCGAAACCGCCATTATTTGCCAATCGAATCGCCAATTTTTTATAGGAAAAATGAAAATTTCTAATAACACTTTTATTAATCCGCTACC
This sequence comes from Camellia sinensis, assembly GCF_004153795.1. Taxonomy (NCBI): domain Eukaryota; kingdom Viridiplantae; phylum Streptophyta; class Magnoliopsida; order Ericales; family Theaceae; genus Camellia; species Camellia sinensis. The sequence goes on from NW_021024927.1 coordinate 1,135,340, forward strand.
CGCCTTACGGCTTCTATTTTTCTCCTAAACTGCACCGACCCACACCGCGCACACTCCTAGTTATGTGTATTTGCTTAAAAGCTAAGATGGAGCGATTGATAAATTTATTTTTTTTAAGAATGAAGTTGAGAATCAACTAAGCCAAAAGATTAAGGCTTTAAGAATTGATCGTAGTGGAGAATATGAATTGCGGTTTATTGAGATTTGTGCTCAATTTGGAATTTTCCACCAAACTACAGCACCCTATTCTCCCCAGCCAAATGGAGTAACTGAGCAGAAAAATATGATATTAAAGGAAATGATGAATGCAATGTTAATTAATTTTGGGTTGCCACAGAACTTGTAGGGGGAAGCAATTCTCTTCGCAAATTACATTCTAAATAGAATACCTTGAAAGAAAGTGGACAAGACTTCTTATAAATTATGGAAAAACTGCAAGCCTTCTTATAATTTCCTAGAAATGTGGGGGTGTCTTGCAAAAGTAACGGTACCTACACCCACGCGGGTTAAGATAGGCCCAAAAACTGTGGATTGTATATTCATTGGTTATGCACACAATAGTAGTGCATATAGGTTTCTTGCGCACAAGTATGATATTTCATAACTACACAAGAATACCATTTTGGAGTCAAGGAATGCGTCCTACTTTGAGGATGGCTTTTGTTTGGATCTGTGTTCTGTTGTCAGCCAACTATTGTGCCTCACGTGGAGGTTCCCGAAGTGTCCTGTGTTTAAGTTTTGTGGTTTCTATTTATATAAGACTTGATTTGATGTCGTTGGCTGTACTTAAAATACTGTAATGTGTGTGGGTATAATGTATGGTTGACTACCGGTTATGTATATAAAGTTTTAAATATTCTGTTTCATATAAGTCAGCACAGCTCATTGAACAACTATATTTATGTATTTACTTCCGCTAGCCCCTTAATCTTGTTAATCTGTTCAGAGGCCTTCGGTAATCCAATGATTACTGGCCGATTATGATGCTAAACCTATAGGGGCAGGTTTGGGTCGTGACAGAGTGGTATCAGAGCACGAGTTATACCGTACACACGTGTCCATATGAGCTATAGGTTGTCCTAGAAATGAAATAGGGACATTGCATTATCATGTGTAAGTATGTGAACTATTATGAACATGTCATTATTGAAAATACATTGAAATGAAATCTTTGTGCATGAAGAAATTAAGTGGAATAACATGTAGTGTTAATTTCAATACCGAATGTGGAATCTATGTGAACATGAACGTATGAAAGTGAGGGATCATGCGACTGTATCTGAACTGAAATAAGAGTATAAACACGTCTGATATGAAATGAAATGTCAGAACAGTGAGAACTTTCCTTATATTAATAAGCACCCTGTTTGTGTGTAGCCCATGGAAAGGACAAGGAATGTAGATGAATCTGAATCTTCTGACGCTAGAATTAGCTGGTTAGAAAGAATGGTTGAAGCCTTAATCGAAAATCTGAAACAACAGCAACAAGGGCAAATACATATACCTGAATCAGCTAATTATGATATGATAACACTGACACAGAAATACAATAAGATGAAACCACCGGAATTTCAGGGGGGTATTGAACCGTTAAAAGCTGAGGCTTGGGTTTTAGAAACTGAGAAAATATTTTAAGTATTTTCGTGTACTGAGGCACAGAAAGTTTTGTTGGCAACATTCACACTTAAAGAAGAAACTAGGAGGTGGTGGATGTTAGTACGAAATGATAATGAAGGTGTGACATGGGATAGATTTAAAGAAATTTTTTTCGAAAAATATTTTCCCCAATGCATCCGGGATAGGAAGGTATCCGAATTTGAACAACTAAAACAAGGCAAAATGACTGTGGCTGACTATGAAATAAGATTTACTGAGTTAGCCCGATATGCACCCTACATGATAGACACTGACTACAAAAAGGCTAGAAAATTTGAAAGTGGGCTTGACTTAGATGTGTTTGATCGAGTCGGCATCTTAAAATTGCCAAAATACGTGGACGTTCTTGATAGGGCCTTAATGTCCGAGGCAAACATAGCAGTCTTGAAAATATCAAAATCAACATCATCATCTGAATCAGAAAGAGCGAAACAGAAGAAACAAAAGGTTGAAATGACTAGTAATTCGATAACTTCTGCGAACGAAAAATCTAGGGCGAAAACTGTGAACAAGGAAAGCCGGGGAAGCAATATGAACAATAGTATACCTATTTGTAAAGAATGTGGGAAACAACATTGGGGCATTTGTCACCGCCTATCAGGGGCTTGTTTTAGATGTGGTCAGAAAGGGCACTTGGCTAAATCTTGCCCGCGAACTCATCCAAACAACACTAGGCCTACTGCTATTACGATTGGTTCTGTTCCTACACCCTAGTTCCAGAAAATGCTCGGAACACTGAAACAACTGACGCAGGTATTACCTTAACTAAGTGCAATTGTTTATATAGGAATTTGTGTGGAAGTGTACATTCCTTAACTTGATATAGATTGTGGGTATGTTAATCGAACCAATTGAATTATTAGAATTATGAGCCCCTAGTTATTGACTGCCTCGAAAACTTGCTAATTTTATGTGAGATGCCCGAAGCCCTATAACGAATTACCTGTGTTATGGGAATTGTTGGGACTTGTGAACGACGAGAATTTGCTGGGTTAGATCCTTGTACCATAGTGCAACAATTCAATGTGAACTGTTAGGCATGACCTTTTGAACTATGCTAGAACTATTGAACATGGGCACACATCATGATTGACTATAATTTGAGAAAATATGTATGACTGTAACTTGAACTGAACCGTTATATATTGACTGACATCATTGAATGATTAGACCCATGAACCCGAATTATATACGTGAACCGTCGTGTGTGGAACTTCTGAAATTGAGAACTTATGTCAGTTTGGAAGGACGAACTTTTGCTTATGAATTGTGAACAAATGCCTAAATGATAATTGATCCTAGACTCGTATCCGTACACATATGACCTTGCTTGTACACTTTGAGACCTACTGCCTGATGTGAACTATATGTGTGACGCTTTATACTCTTTTGTGTAACAACTACCTATGCTATGGAGAATGTTTGGACTTACATATGTTTATACCTTTGCTTGGGATGTTGATTGATTCAAACTTGATATGCTCTTTGTATCTAGACTGAGTGGACTTATGACTTGTTACCTTAACTATCGTATTTGGAGAAACTGTTTTGTGTTCATCTGTATATAGACCTCGTGAATCCGTATTGGGAATATTATTAGATTCTGAACATGTACATATGTGACTATACCTTTGCTCAGAATGATTGTTATGCTATTTGTTTTGATAACTTGACTGTTGGGACTATGACTTCGGGATTGAATGACTAAGTAAGGACCCCATGTGATAACCTCTAAACTGTGATTGTTGAGAATTGACAAGACGGTTTGACTCGACTAGTGAGCCTATACTTTAGCGATTGTATGACCGATTTGAAACTTCTGTGTAACAATCTGCTATTGTGTACCACTGAGAAACTGTATGTGATACACTGTTGTGTACCTTATGCTTACATGAAAAAAAAAAACTCATTTGGGAAATTGCTATACTGACTGTAATGCTTACCTCTCGATGTGAATAACTGCATGCCTGTGCATTTACCTGTAGAATTATTGGGAGGAAACACATTGTATATGACCTGAAACACTTTGACATGAACTACTATGATATATGACTCTGATGTGATTGTGAGAATTGATGAACTTAGACTAATTGTGGAATTACTGACTATGCACCTAAGCGAATGGAGTATGAACTATAGAATTAATGTACCTCGTTTGGAAATAATAAGACTAGAACCTTTACCTGATCTAAAGTGATAGAACTATGGTTTGATGACTCACGCTTGAACTTTGACTTGATATGACTGGGTTGAACTTTCATCTGATGTGATCCAATAGGACTTTCATTTGATTCGATCTGAAGAGACCTTTACCTAAATAGAGAACTATTATCTGATTTGGTTACATTATGGGGGATTGTGAATTACTTATGATTGAATAACAGGGCCGTGTTGCTAAGGGAACTAACCGAATGAGCATTAGAATCAATCTTGAACCCTTAGGAAGAATGTGAACCGTCAACAGCAGACTATGTGATTACGAATAGCTTCTTACCATATGCTTGTAACCGATTGGGAAAAAACACGTGAATGAGATTATGGAATTTGGTAACTTATGCTTGGAGAATATGGGAATACTGTATATATGACACGTGATTAATTTCCCGGTATTACCGTTACTACCATGAACTTGTTTGACTAAGAGAATGATTGCTTTTGTGTTACTGTACTTCAAAGCTGACGGAATTTATTGACAGCAGACTGGTTCGATTATAAACTCTGATTACTTGGGAGGATATGCAATTAGTATGACTGCTTCTGTATTGACACATAGTACGATTGAATCTGTGGAAACTGAGGCTGATGAATAGTATATGAATGATTACTTCAGAATTTCATTTACTGCTATGGGGTTAATGTACAAAATTGCCTCGTATTTCTGCTATACTTCAGAATGACCTGGGTTAACTGTGATAAGATTACCGGATTAAAAACCAAGTTGAACAAAGACCGGATGAATGACTCGGAAATGAATAATCAAATCTTTGTAACTTAACGGGGGAAATTACTTATGGAAATAGAAACAGTGTGAATCTATGACGTCCCGATAAGTACTTGATATAAGTAATGAGAGTAATACTTTAATAAAGTTATGTCCAATTGTATTTATTTTCTGTGTGACAAAATAACTTTTGTTTTCTGAAATGCTATATGTTGTATACTGAATGATTGTCCAATTTCTGATATGTATTCGTGACATTCTTAGCATCTTGTAATATGCGTCCCTTCATGGGTCATCAGGTCCCTTTATGGGTCATCAGGTCCCTTTATGGGTCATCGGATTTGTTAGTGCTAATGAAAGCACCACGTATACTTAAGCAAGAATTGTGACTTCTGTGTATGATCTGGACAAGAATGTGAATATGAACATGTATATGAATCTGTTTTTGATTAAAATCTGAATGAGTATAAGACTCTGTTTTGATACGAACCCTAATCTCTGTATATGATTTGTGATTCTGTTTCTGTGCGAAACTAAGGTCAAGATTGGGTTATGAACATATTTATGAATATGGTTATGCTTCTGTTTGTAAAGAATTGCAGTTATATTTTCGATGAACATCATCTCTTTTGATAAAAGATAACTTGAGTTTGGAGGACCAAACTTTTTAAGGTGGGGAGACTGTAATAACCCCGACCCACAATTAGCCACTAATCGGTAATTAAGGATGTTAATTAAGTAAATAAAATAAATTATGGGTTCATTATGTATTTTGCTTGATATTTGGCTTTCTATCTGTTACTTGTAGAAATATCTGTTTGGAATTTCGCTTTAATATGTAAATTAAAAGCCTTGTTGGCATCTGAATTTGGAATTAGTTACGTTAATGTGTTATTTAGAATTTTTAGAACCTTTTCGCAAGTTTTATTAAAAATTGATTCAGAACGATTCATTAAGTTGCGTTTGGCAAGCCTTATGTTTTAATTAATGTATTTTAGCCTCATAACTATATATGCATCACATTTAGCTCATTTGAGCTCATTTCTTTCATTTCCCCTTAGTGAAAAAATCTGAGAGTTTGTTTTAGAGAGAGAGAGAGAGTGCAATTCTAGAGAGAGAAAGGTAGAGATTAAAGAGAAATTGAAGGCTATAGCTTGAATTGATCAAAGATTGTGCAAATATCTAGCTATTGAAGACTCTAGGTAAGATTACAACCTCTAGATTGTGTAACTAAGTCATTTAATATGAAATTTCTTCAAGATTAAGAGTTTGAATGTGTACATTGAGCTTAGAATAAAGATTTGAGTTGCAATTCACGCATGCATGTGCATTTTCTCACAAATTGAGCATGAACTCCGAGGATTCTCTTATGCATGTTTGAAATTCATCTTAATTATGGGAAATCTTCAAGTCTCAAGTTGTTTTGTGGTGTTTGATCATGTTTTGAGAAGTTTGATACAAGAAAAATCCATGCATGTTGTGTTCATAAACATTCTTGAAGTTTAAGTTGAAATTGGGAACTTTTGGCAAACCCTTGGGCCATGCTTTTATGAAATGATCCTAAATTCTTCATGTTTTACAAGTTTAATTTGTTATCTCAAGTTTTGGGACCCAAGAGATGTGTTTTGGGTGGTGGAATTCGAGTTTTGAACTTGGGAGGTCAATCTGGATTTTCCAGAAATTTGACCCACGCTCGAGCGAGGACTTTCACGCTCGAGCGAGGACTTTCACGCTCGAGCGTGAACCCTGAATACATGCACCACGCTCAAGCGTGGGTCGAACACCCGTCGAGCATGAAAACCTTGCATCCAGTACTTTTTAAGTTTACAGTCCGCTCGAGCAGGGAAGCCACGCTCGAGCGGAGCCTTCATTGTCTGCATGTCCGCTCGAGCGGGGAAACCCACGCTCGAGCGTAGACCTCATTTTCAGAAAATTTGACTAAGTGTTCCAATTCGTGTTTTGGCATCCTCATTGCATCTTAAGCATTCCTAAGACCTAATTAAGCTTTAATAATGAGGTTATGGATTAGAAACACACTAAGTGAAGAATGTACTAAGTTATGAGATTCAAGAGTATGTTTTGAGCAATGTGTTAAGCAAGAAACCTATGCAATAAGAAAGTTAAGCTATGTTGGCCATGTGAATGTGTAATAATGAGATATGTTGTGTTATGTACCTTTGTGTTTGTAGGTCAACGTCTGAAGATTGATTAACTGTTTACGAGAACCACTGCGAGTAACGTTATCGTAAAGATACGTTCATATGAATTATGTTCCAAATGCAATGTGATAAGCTATGATTTCTGAAATGTTATCTGTTTACGTGAACGAACATTCCAAGTTTGAAATCTATTATGGCATCCATAGATAGTCCCAAGTCATGGGGGACGACATGAAAATGCGGGTCCATGGCATACAAGTAATTACGAGATCTCGTTAGCCACTTTATTGTGGTGATATGTGTTTAATCGGTATCTGGAACCGATTACTCTAGTCGAAAGACGTTCTGTGATGTATTCTATGAGATGTACCATTATTATGTTCTAATATGAAAATGATTATGCTCTGGTCTGTTTTCTGCTTATTATATATTCGGATTTCGTTTACTAACCCCTTTACTTTAATGTTATTCATTGGGTTTTAGCTCATTGTGTGTATGTATGTATAGGTGAGCATTCTGAAGCCCAAGCCTGAAGGCTTTTGTCTGGATCTGTATTCTATTGTCAGCCAACCATTGTGCCTCACGTGGAGGTTCCCGAAGTGTCCTGTGTTCAAGTTCTGTTGGTTTTGTGTATATGTATGACTTGATTTAATTCTGTTGGCTGGACTTAAGATACTATAATGTGTGTAGGTATAATGTATGAATGACTTTTGATTATGTGTATAAAGTTTTTAAATATTCTTTTTCATATAAGTCAGCACAGCTCATTGGACAATTATGTTTATGTAATTGCTTTCGTAGCCCCTGTTATATATGTTATTCTATTCAGAGGCCTTCGGTAATCCAATGATTACTGGCCGGTTGCGATGCTAAACCTACAGGGGTGGGTTTGGGTCGTGACACCGCCCCTATATGGGGATCGGGTTTTCCCGACCCCGAAAAATCCCCGATCAAAATTTGCCAAAAATCACAGAAATCTTGGAGACACAAATGAAAAATTGGCCAAAACTTGACAAATTAGAACCAAACTTAACAGATAAAACCTAAGAAAACACCTACAAGTTTACCAATTCTCCATGAACTCCTTCGATAAATGCAATCAACTTTCAACAAAACCTAGTAATCCATAGCCATAAGTAAAAGCAACGAAATTTCCAACACAAACCACCAAAAAACGCAAAACCCATGAGAGATACAAACAACATTTGAGCAAAACTTCACAGATTAGCAACCAATTAGCTCAGTCAAATTCAAACGGGCAAGAGATCGAAATGGTCGATCTTGTTGAAGCATCGACATCGCCGATCTTGTTGAAGCATCGACATCGTAGATCTTGTTGAAGATCAGGAGGAGGATCGAATCGGGCAAGAGATCGAAATGGTCGATCTCGTCAGATGAAGAGAGATGGGTGTGTTGGGATTAAATCTGATGAGAGAGAGACTCTGTGTGTGTGTGTGTGTGTGTGTGTGTGAGGTCTCAGGATAGATATTAGATAGATATATAATATAATAAATCAAAACCTAAACATATATATATACCACGTGAATTGTTCAGGGGAAGAGATGTGTTTTGGATGGTTGAATTCGAGTTTTGAACTCGTAGGTGCAATCTGGAAATTCCAAAATTTGCATCTACGCTCGAGCGTAGGAGTTCACGCTCGAGCGACCACTCTGAGTGCGTGCACTCCGCT
>NW_021024927.1:1143810-1159964 GCF_004153795.1 Camellia sinensis
CGGTTTACTTTCAAAAATATCAAGCAGAGAATCCATAGTGGTAACCAAACACTTCCCACGATCCCAAAGTATTCAAACCCAGTAGCTCTGATATCAAGTTTGTAACGCCCCAAAATAATTGAGATTAAACCCATTTACATAAACAATGACACAAATAGATCAACAAACACATATCTTTTATCCATTATAACATTGATCTTACAAAAAGATGCGCATATGCAATATATATTCAAATCCTAGATCCTGAATATATAGCATATGGCATGAGTACATGGTAAAAGGAAATTGAAATCAATAAAAGAAATGCCCTAAATGGCTTAAAACTTTCCAAGACAGTGCTTGATTACAACAAAATGAATTAAACTCAATGCAATAAAGCCCGATGCTTAAACAAAATAATTACATCAAGAAACCAAAAAGTAGCCTTAAGCTCTGAGCCTCTGGAGCTAATGTCCTTAGTGGAAGGCAATATATCGGCTTAAGTACTTGAAAGTTGTTTCCACCATAGAGTGAGCCAAGCACAGTAGAGGATACTCTAACACAATATATGAATCTTAGCAAATTATAAGGTGAAATGCACATGCATTCCATTTGTCAAACATTCCTCGTTTCCATCTTCAAAACAATGCAATGCGATTTATATATATCAATTCGTGATAATAATCCTTTTACACAGAAAACAGGACAATGGATACAAACATTGGGAATCTCTAGGACGTGTCTGCCAGTAGGCTATACAAACACTACCAAGCCATTTTATCGGGTACTAACTGAAAAGAGTTAGCACCTAACCTCTAGGGTTTTTGGACTTCACCTAGGACACCACATGCCAACATCATAACACAATCACACCCCCTAACAAATTCACCAAGGTATTTACCCATTTTTTCTCAAAAACCAATACATTTACAATGTTTCAATGCATAATGATGTTCAATGCACAATGGATGAGAAATTAATTTCAATTCAACCTAATTCTCATTGTAATGTCATACAACAATCCAAGACTAATCCTCCCCGATAGCCCAAAACAGATATTTCTATTCATAGATAAATTGCAAATCAACATATACATTTCCATCAATTACATTGAGAGTGATATTACATATCCAACTCCACTGTCACTATCAACATAACGATTAATCCATTTCACAATATCTAACATCATTTTCATTTTCCTTTTCACAATTTCAAAATATCCAAAATTTAGGATAAAACTCTTTTTTCTTTCAAAATCAATTTTTCTGAAAGCTTTTCACCATTTCAACAACAACTCATCCACAACCCATATTCCTACAACCATGTTGAAAATCAATTTGGAAAACCCATGTTTTGATTACAAACCAAAACCAATAGTTTTACCAAAAATTTTAAATAAATAACCCTTTTCAAAGAGGCAAATAACTATACTAAAAATCATATAAAAAAAGTCAAAGAAATTCCTACCTTAAAGTAGAAGACCGAAGAAAAGATGGGTAAAACCTGATGGTTCTAAAAACACTGGATGCTCCGATTTAAATGACGCCATTGGCAAGCTTACTGTTTTTCTCCAGGGACTAGGGTGAGGAAACTCACGAATTGAGAGTATCTGGTGCAAGAGTTCCAGAACTAGAGAGAGAAAGTAGATCTAGGGTTTTGGAATGTTTTAGAGAGAGAAAGCGTTGAAAAGTGATTTCAAAATGGCTTCCTCTCGGACTGATATATGCATAGACCGCTCGAGCAAGGAATGGTCGCTTTAAGCGACCCAACACAAAAAGAAGACACCTCTCAAGCAACAAACCACAGCTTGAATGCACAATGACCCGCTTGCTCATAGTTCAGTCCTGTAAAAATCGCTCAAGCACAAGGAAAGACTGGTTGGGCGAGATATCAACTCTCAATAGTTTTGTAGACTATAAAAAACGCTCAAGCACAAGATGGTTGCTCGAAACGAACACACAAAATTTTTGGCAACAACTCTTTGAAAAATGTACTCCTAACCCGTTTCAATACAACCAAACTCCCCAAGAATCAAACCCAACAAATAATGAGACATAAATGAGCTGAACAACAGTTAAATTATGGGTTTCTTGTATCCAAAAGCAACAAATGGTTGGCTCTAACTAGAATTGTTATATTAGACGACTCGCTGTAGACACCCCATTTTGACCGTCCTCAAGACTTGGACGTCACCGTTTGAACACCGCGGTGATCATCCATGTTTGTGTTCGTTTGGAGTTCCCGGAGGTCTCGGCTACGCGCCTTGCCTCAGGATCTCCGAACTCGACTGTTTAGTGATTGGTTTTGCACCAAACACTTGGTGTTTTGCCTTGGAGGGGCAGGGAATGCCTTGTGAGGCATCCCACCAGATCATCCGGCCATGGCCAGAGGCCACCGGCTGGTGTTTGTTGCCATCGGCAATATATATTGCCGGTCGGCATTGTTTGTTGCCGGTTGGCACTCCTTTTTACAAAATGACAATTTTGGAAGCAGCGAATTACTATTTATCTGCTTTTGCAGATTATTTTAAGACAGCTGTATGTCATTTTGTTCCCCTCCATGACACGTGTATGGAGGGATTGGACCCCTTGTTAGCTTACCTTGTAAGATTTACAAGATTGCTTCCTCTATAAGAGGAGCCCTCCCCCTTTGGCTCTAGGTTAGAAAATTTTGGAGAGAAATTGCGTGTGAGAGCTCTGGTTTAGGTTTAGGGTTTGATATATATTCTATCTCTATACCTCTCTCTCATTTAGCCTTTGTGTGTGTTTAAGTGTGTTTGTGTCTTACTATTGCACACAACACATAGTGTTTACATCTTTGCTTGATTTCTTGAAGGACCAGAGGTTGTTCTTGAGGTTCTTGGAGCTGTTTTAGAGCTCAAAGAAGCTGTTGGAGCTTCATCTTTGAAGAAAGTCAACAAGGGTAAAAACTAGTCCCATTTTATCCCATTTTTTCATTGTATTTTTTACTATCTTGAAAATGTTTTTTGGCTTTGCATATAATACAAAAAAAGTTCTTGTTTTAGGCCCTCTAAATAGTTTGGTTTAGAGTGTTTTGTGGTTTGGAGGTGTTTGACCCCTCTTAGGGCTTGAGGGCCCCATTTTGTGCTATTTTGAGTGAGCTCTGGGACCTTGGTGTTTTGGGCCTCCTCACCACTGAAATCGTGAGGGATTTCAGAGTGAGGATGGTGCCTTGAGGTCCTAGGGAGGAGAGGGCCACCCCCTCTCCTCGTTGTCCTTGAAAATGGACCATTTTGGCCTCTTGAGGGAGCACCTAGCTAAGCTTCATGTTGGCCATGCCTTGGCTGCTTTTTTGTGCTTATTATGTCATAATATGCCTTGTTTTTTGTTGGTTTGGTAACACCATGCATGCTTAGCATACCTACCTTGTAATGCCACTTTATTGCCTTAACATGCCGTAGGTTGTAAACCTTGTTCAAGCATGTTTTAGGCTTAGCTTTGTGAAGCTTTTGTGCATATTTTGCCATGTTTAAGGTCTGTCCTAGGTTATTTGGGTCGGCTTTGTTGCATGCTTAGTATAGCCCCTTTGCATTCCGGCTTGTTGGCCTTAAAGTGTGTGAATGTATTAGCATGACATTCTTGCATTGATTTAATGTTTGGCATCATTTATAGCATCATTTCAGTCCACTTAGGCATGCTTATATGCTTGCATTTCATGGCCCTTTTGATGCTTCAAGAGTTAGTGTGAGTTGGTGTTTCATGCTTCATGTTTATGCCATTGTGTATGCCTCTAGGATTAGGTCATTTAGATGCCATCTAAGTGGTTCTTGAGGCTTACTTTTGCATGATTCGGGACTGTTTTGATTCAATTTGGTCATTTGCTTCATGAGTCATATAGCCATGTTCTAGGTACTTGGGTTTGGTTGCATGTATAGCTTGCATTGGTAGGTTAATTTGGCATCATTTCCTACATGTTTTCAAGGCTTATAATACATGTCATATGTCCATGATTACCCCCCTTTTAAGTGTGCTTAAAAGTAGTCCTTTGATGCTTAAGCGTTTAGGCCTTAATATGTGCATGTGTGTATGTGTGTTTGGTTCCATTTTCTTAAGCTTTTGGCCACTATTTTGGGCCTATTTAGAGCTGCCCAAATCATGTTTAAGCCCATACTTTGCTAGCTTGCATGCTTACCTTGCATGTTGTTTGCATGCTTGCATGCACATCTTGCATTTCCATGTTGCATCCTTAGCTTGCATGCCTAGGTCGCATTGCATGCATGTCTTGTCCCATGATCTAGTGATAGGAATTGGACTTTGGTTTGTTGGTTTGCATTGCATTTGACATCAAAATGTGCACACTTGGTCCCTTGGGCCATCACGCATGGAAATGCGCGATTGATGGTCCGAGAACCAAGGAGCATGTCCCTTTGAGTCACTCACATGATAAGGAACATGATTGGTGCATATATGGCTTGAATTGTATTGCCATGCTCTGCCTTTCCCTCTGTTGCTGTCAATTGCAGATTCTGCAGAAACTTTCTGCCGACCGGCAGTGCTATGTGCCGACCGGCAATCTTTCCATGGCCGATGGAAGCATTCACAGCCGGTGATTTCATGCCACTACCGGTGGCCATTCTATTCAGCCAGTGGTGTCTCCCAATGTCCAGGGAAGCAATCCTGAGACTTTGGCAGTCTTCAGAGGAGCATAGCAGGGAAAACAGAGGCAACCTATGCATGGCAGTGCACTTCCGAGCAAGACCCGAGCATGCGCGCATCGAACTCTCTTCCCGAGGCGGTTTACTGTTTTTCCTAGCTTAGTTAGTTTGTTAACTAATTAGGTAATTTGTAATAATTAATTAGCTAGGTTAGTTAATTCGTTATTTAATCTGTATTATTTATTTGGTCCCTCCAAGCGAGGGCGAACCTGTAATAAGTGTGGGTGCGTGTGTGTGCATGTCTTCCAATCCCCACTTCTTTTTTCCCTTTTACTTACCTGCTTATGATGGTTAGTAATAGGACATGTTTAAATTAGCATACCTTATGCTATGCATGCGTGCATCCATCCATTGGTCTTGCATGCACCGGGCTCGGTACATCACTCTAACTGCATTTGTACTTCGATTCCAAATTGAATACGTGATTAGTTGTAGCATTTCACATGTCATTATAGATTAGCCGAGCCTATCTTAATCGCATTCTGTATGTGTTACATTAGCCACTTTAACATAAACTAGGATCACGCATGATTACTATCTAGTTTATTGTTTTGGCACGGAGTACGATGTAAGTATTTATGTTTTAGCATCCTCGCATGTGTGTGGGTGTTGCCATGATAGTATGATTACCATGTGGCTAGATGCTTATGTGATAAACTGTTTGGATTCGGTACATCACGCTAATTGCATCAATACTTCAATTCCCAAACTGAATACGTGATAATTGTGCATTTTCACATGACATGTTTAGGATAGCCGAGTACTATGTAAGTATTTCCGCTTTAGCATATCGCATGAGTGTGAATATTGCCATGACAGCATGCTTAACATGCGGCTAGATGCTTATGTGTTATAATTGCTTGAATGCCTGTGGGTGAAGGCTGGATTATTTGAGTTGGAAAGACTCGTTGAAATCCGCATTTTAGCCTACTTGCGAGTAGCAAATTCCAAAGTGTTTTTTTTTTAAGACAAAAGATATGCAATGCTTATTTCCAAATTAGGCAATCTAGTCTATACTTGTTTGCTGTGCGCATAACATAGTAATTCTAGGCTAATAACTGAAATAAGAACACATAATGTTTTCAAAAACGGATATCACGGTTAGTAGAGGCCGATCTTCGGATCGGGCGGGACCGGGCGAAAGGGGGTGCTCATAGCTGACCTTCCCCGATCGTACCTAAGCTCCCGAGCCGAGACAACTCCGGTGATGACGGACATGTGGCCTTCCCCACCGAGTCGGGGTTTCCTAAATTTCCCATTTTAAAAAATATTTAGGTGGCGACTCTGTATCTGGCAAAGCAGTCCATGTTTGGCACTTCTTTTCAAAAGATCTGTTTTCTCAAAATGATTTGCCAGATTTGGACTCTTTGGTTCGGATTTAGAACCATGACACAAATCGAGTCCGAACTGTAGCAGTGAGCCCCCTCCCCCACGTGGGCGCGTCTACACTCGCTCAATACATTAAACACACTAGTGCCACACCGAGGCAACCTCCTGGGATAGTCCCCTGACCAATCCCCTTCTACACTTCATTTACCAACACACAAACAATTCACGGTTACATACCATGCAAAGCCAAAACCCCATTACCCACTACACAACATCTCACTACTAACCCCAAGTGGGTTATCTCGACCTTGGATTCTTTATTCTGCTAATGTTCCCACAACTTGACTAAACCCACAACTACCAACTACATATATTTTCCCTCTCACACTATACCAACTCACAAGAGCCCACCGCATTAAAACGCTACAGTTGCCACGTAGCAACCCAAACTGAATGGCAAACAAACACAACACCCCTATCCCTCGGCGACCGATAAGGTCAACCTTTGATCCTCCATTCTATACCATCACCCATCACACGGGCACCAACAAAATACTACTTCTCTTGGCTAACCTACCGATTTGCTAACATCTACCGAACAATTTCCTTGAACCAAACCCCAACAAATACACACAACACTTATAGACTTGTCAAAGTCATACTGTCCCAACTCCACGAAAGGACAAAAAAGTTTTTAAACTCCTTCACCACTGGAGTCACAACTCCACACTTCCAACTACCTTCTTAACCAACATATAATACTACATAAGCCAAAGCTAATGGCATACCCTGAGAGACAATCACATCTCCAATATCATTCCAAGACCTCTACCAACAATCACAGTGCTACCTCAACACTACGTAACTAGCACAACATCGACCATGGGTTATATACCCAACCGACTATTCCAAACTTCTCCTATCTTAACTAGAAATAAGGTACATCCACCTCCACCACCCGGACATAACGACTAATATCCTAAAACTAAGGAAAGTCCTCCATACCACTCTAGAAAACACAACATTTGGTGTTCAGAACACCACCACTCACCAAACACACAAAAGAAATAAAATAGAAGATCCACATCCCCTTACAAAGAATAACCAAACATACATTACAAAGATCCGCTAACATTACTTACAATTTAGTCACAAGGCTACACCCAAACTAAACAACCACCCTCCAATATGCTAATAACCCAAGTCTACATATACCTAGGATGAAACAGAAACCAACGTAGAAACTTCTAACTCTACCACCAACAGTGATACTCCAACCTTGGATACATCCCAACACCATGCCTTACCTTTCCCCTAGGTCAACTCTAAACAAGCCCACTGCTACAATCTACCGTCGAGGTGACAATTTGCTGCCAAGGCACCAACCTAAAACCAACCACATCATTCAGAACATTCTAGTGCACTTCGTGCCTTACCAAATTTACTTCAACCAACTACTTCACACTATCAAAGGGAAAACGACTTCGCCTAGTCCAACCTACCACAAATCATCTATATCGAGGACCTATGGGCCTAAATAGCCCAATTGACTCTACCAACCCCGAAGAAAGTCAAACTAAGAGACACATCCCAACCAACCACACTTCGAAACACGGACTTCTAGGTTACCAACACTATAGTCGAACCCATACACCAACACTACCGATACATAAGAGTTCAACCCCAACTCTTTGTGTCCCAAATCTCCAACACCACCTACACTCCTTCATCGGGTTACAAGACATAAAAACACCCACTCAATTGAAGAATAATCCACACTGCACCACATACACCTGACCAACCAAGGTCATAACAAATCTTGAAATTTCCACTAGTCTAGAGACTATCAACCAACACTAGACTTACACGACCTCACCTAAGTGAGTATAAGAACTCAACCTTCACACACCGTCACAAAGGATGCAAAAATGCCACCGTCTCTCAAGGACGTACTAACTACCACCAAGGACAAACCAACACCAATTCATAACAAAACTAATACACAATCTATACAGCACACACCAAGGTGCCCACTATGAGTTCACTACTCATTGTCAAAATGTCTTTATAAAGAGACAAACACATGACCTAGGATACATAACATGAGTACTCTTCATCGAAATACTAACACAACACAATCACATAAGTAATTACTCAAACAACTACATTGAGACTCCAATTAATTCACATATCATCTACCACATAACACCAAACACATAATTGAGCTAATTCTAAAAAGATAGTTATTCGTTCCAATGCTCCCTTAGAATTCCCATTAGAAACAACGTCGATCAAGCACGTTTCCAATAAGACTTCCAAGTTATCCAACTAGACACCGAATAATATCTATGAGTCTTAACACCATGCCCACATAAGATGCAACATGTAATGATGTTACCACTTAGCACACAACATACAAATGTCCTTACCAAACATGATAGACCCATTATGGCTAACCACTTCCCGCGAACCCAATGTTTTCAAACCCAGGTTAGCTTTGATACCAAGTTGTCACACCCTGGATTTATAGAGTCTAGCCCACTTGAATAAACCCAAAATGGGTAGGTAAAAGACGACAATCAGATAGAATAAATTATTGTCTCTTATGCAAATTCATACAATAGTGTCACACAATACATGTGTTAATCCGATTTCATTCACATCTACACGGAATGGATGATTTTTAACTAAAACATACAACAGATATTATATATCAAATTGAAATGCCCAAGGGCTTATATCATAAACAAAGGTGTAACCCTTACAAGAATGACACGAGGCCTAATAAACAAAACAAATGGCCCAAGGCCTACAAATAATGGAACTACCATACGCATCTCTGATCATAACTCCAACGTCTCATTCCACATATGTACATGCAACACACCTAAAAAACATTTTCAACCACATAGGGTGAGCATAAAGCCCAGTAGAGAATATTTTGAAAACTAAATATGCTCCACTAGCATAAATGATCATGATGTAGTACATATATACAATATGCTCGATGCATTTTCAAAACCCATCTGATTTCTCAACAAAACCCTTTCGTTCCAATCGTCAAAACCATAAATTTTTTCAAAATATTTTCTGAAATCAAAACATCTGTTTGATAAAATTCATTTTCAAAATAGGTTTGGTATATCATAATATCAGCCAGCAAATACATTGCTAAAACCAAAGGTGAATACATCGCTAAACAGTTTTCAAAACATTATTTTCAAATCAAAGCAATAATAAATAAAATGAGTAAATCTCCAGGGCTAGTGTGTTCATAATAGTAATAATACAAGTCACTAAGCCATTTCTCCAGGATTATACGAGTGGAATCGACACCTACTGCGTGGGTGTTAGGTCTTTCACCATGGACACACAGGCCAACTTAATTCTGCTTTAACACGCCCTTACAACTTTACCACTTTATTTACCCTTTTTAATTACACAATAGAAGTGTTCCAAAAATAATATTTTTAAAAATAAAATAAATGTTCTTAAAACACAAAATGAGACTACTCAAACACCTTTTCGAAATCATAAAGTTCCAGTTCTAAAATCTATTCCAAAATCCATGACGTGCACCATGATATGCATGATTTTATAACATTCTAGTTTGTCTAGTCCATCCAAGGCTAGTGTGTTCATAATAGTAATAATACAAGTCACTAAGCCATTTCTCCAGGATTATACGAGTGGAATCGGCACCTACTGCACGGGTGTTAGGTCTTTCACCATGGACACACAGGCCAACTTAATTCTGCTTTAACACGCCCTTACAACTTTACCACTTTATTTACCCTTTTTAATTACACAATACAGGTGTTCCAAAAATAATATTTTCAAAAATAATATAAATGCTCTTAAAACACAAAATGAGACTACTCAAACACCTTTTCGAAATCATAAAGTTCCGGTTCCAAAATCTATTCCAAAATCGATGACGTGCACCATGATATGCATGATTTTATAACATTCTAGTTTGTCTAGTCCACATGCAATTTCTATCACACAGCAATGTTATTCTTCACCGATAGCCAAAATAGTTATCTCTAATAAAATAATTTAAAAGATAACGGTATAGATATTTAATCCAACAATTTCAAAACCCGTATACTTCTGAACAACCCAAGATATTTCAAAAGAGTTATAATACTTGAGGTTTCCTAGATTGCACAACCATTTCTCTTCCATCTATTTCCAATCAAACCATTTTCCAGAATCAACTCAGCTCCTCAAAACAATGTCATTTAGGGTATTTCACAAATTGGGTCTTTTCTACTTTTGGAATTTCATATGTAATTATGTATATCGCAAATAGATTTAATAGCAAAATCGTAACCAGACAACTCCCAATTTGGAACAAACCCTCAAACCTAAGTACCCCAAAATCTATACATCAAAATACACTATAAACATACCACCGAAATCACATCGAGTTTAAGAAATAGACCCTACCTCTTGAAGCGAAGAGGAGACAAGCCAAAAAAACCACCGGCGATGAAAAATGATCCGCTCAGATTAAAATGAAACCCTCGTCAAGCTTTACATTTTGGTATATTGAACTAGGGGTAGAAAGTTGGTAAAAATAGATAAAACTCAAGCTTATAATGGGTCAACAATGGCGAGAGGGAGAGAAAAAAGAGAGAAAAGATTTGAAAAAATGAGGTTTTCAATTCACTGACTACCTTTATAGTCGGCCCATTATGGGTGCAACCAAATAGCTCGCCGTCATGATCACAATGACCACTAGTCACAGGAGCGACCGCCTACACCACAGCCATGTCCATACTACTCGTGGCCTACACTGCGACCCCTATCGTAACCCATACACTCCCTTCCTAACCAAATGACCTGAAGGTTAAAAAGACCACGGTCTAGTCGCGGCCCCTCGTGAGTGCGACCTCCATCCCTACTCATCGTGGGGGTCACCCTCCTGGTCGCGAGCGCGACTAGCCAAACCTCAAAATCCTAGGCTACTACCTAACCGCCAATCCGAGGCACACCAACATCCAAATCTATCCAAAATAGCCCAAAACACTCGAGATTATCCTGTGTCCCAACCAAAAATGAAAATAGATCGGGTTAAACTGACCCGGACCACTATAGTTGATCTACCCCCAACCAGTAAGGTGTTGGGGAGTAAGTGGATATCTAGAAGAAAGATGAAAGATGATGGGTTAATTGATAAGAATAAACATAGGCTAGTTATCAAAGGATATATGCAACGACAAAGCCTGGATTACTTTGATACATATTCACCTGTAACAAGGATAACATACGTTCGCATAGTGATTGCAATAGCAACTTTATGTGGTCTTCAGATATATCAGATAGATATAAAAGACAACTTTCTTAAATGGAGATTTAGATGAAGAAATCTACATGGAGCAACCCGAGGGACTTTCAGCTCTAAGGCAAGGTAACAAAGTCTACAAGCTTGTTAAATCATTGTATGATTTGAAACAAGCTCCTAAGCAATAGCATAAGAAGTTTGACAATGATATATTGTCAAATGGGTTTAGAATCAATCAGTGTAACAAATGCGTATATGTCAAAGACACTGACAAAGATTATGTCATTTTGCGTCTATACGTTAATGGCATACTCATTATTGGTAGTAATGAGGAGATGATTAGAGCTACTAAGAGATTGTTAAGCTCTAAGTTTGAGAAGAAAGATATAGGTTTGCAGATGTGATTCTCAGTATTAAGATTATCAAAACATCTGGTCGTATTTTACTTTCTTAGTCTCATTATGTTGAGAAGATACTTAAGAAATTTCGTAAATCAGATACGAGTGTGTCGAGGACGCCGATAGACTTGAGTCTACATTTGTCCAAGAATAATGGTAAGAGTGTCTCTCAGCTAGAATATTCTCAGGTCATTGGAAGTTTGATGTATCTGATGAGTTGTACAAGGCTGGATATAGCCTACTCTGTTAGCAGGCTTAGTAGATACACGAGTAATCCTAATGCCACTCATTAGAAGGAAATTATGCAGATGTTGGGTTATCTACACTACACTTGGGATTGTAGGTTGCTTTATAGGATATACCCAGCGATACTAGAAGGGTATAGTGATGCTAATTGGATATCTAATATAAAAAACTCCAAATCCACTAGTGGCTATGTGTTTACCCTAGGAGGGATAGTCGTATCTTAGAAATCTTTCAAGCAAACATGTATATCGAGATCAACGATGGAATCTAAGTTTATTGCTTTAAATAAAGCAACAAAAGACTTTGAATGGCTATGCCAATTCATCGAAGATATTCCATGTTGGCCGAAACCTGTGTTTGCTATGTGTATTCATTGTGACAACCAATTAGCGATTGGACATGCATAGATTAATATGTATAATGGAAAGTCTAGACATATCTGTCGTAGACATAATTCCATATGACAACTACTCTCTAATGGAATTGTCTCTCTAGACTATATAAAGTCTAAGGACAACATTGCGGATCCGCTAACCAAAAGGTTAACTTGCGAGTTAGTACAAACGTCGTCAAGAATAATGGGGTTAAGACCTTTAGTAATGTTTTCGAAATGGAAAACCCAACCTAGTTGACTGGAGATCCCAAAATCTAGATTCAAAGGGACAACCAAACTGCTTGTAACGAGTGAGTCACTTAAGAGGTAAATCCTCTTGCCCATTCCTATATACAGTGATATCTTGTGGGAATGGAAGGTTAAGCTAACGCTTTTAATGACCTAAGTGATGTGAATAGTCAACCGTGGTATAACGAGATATCGTATGTAGGTCACCTATGTGAGTACGAAATGGAGCCGCTTCTTTAAGAATTGATAAGGCCGAATTCATTAACAACACTCACTGAACCAGGTTAGTTCTAGGGCCAAACTGAACACACCAGTAAGAACAGAAACAATAGTTAGAGTAACTCCTATGTAAGGTCTATTGTCTTGGTTTACAGAAACGACAGAATAGTTGAAGACATCACATTCACTGGTTAACCAATAAATCTAATAGGCTTTCACTATGAAAGGTTTAAGGCCAACAACTACCTTTTCTGATGCAAGGTTAGTCTGCGTGCTCTCTCTCTCTCTCTCAGAGTCTTTGCTGTTAAACATTGTCTGTTTTTCTTTATGAGGTCAATTTTTATTCATTTGGGGGATTATTGGAAAAAAATAATTTTATGGCAACTTTAATTTGAAATTAAAGTGGGTCCCAGCCACCGATTGAGGTAGAGTCAAATGGGTCCATATTCTTTGTAATAAGATCTTTACACCACAAAAAGAATGATCAAAAACCCTTGAGATTGAATAAGAAAGTGTCTCATAAAATTGGCCTCATGAATAAGGTATTAGGAATGGTGTGTAACCATCTATCCTATATTGATTGTAGAGAAAAGTATTAATGGATATTTAAATCTCAAGTTTGTGATAAGGGCATGAGCCCTGTGGGGTATCTAAATTTTTTGAAGGAAGTGAGTTATGGATGCTTCAAGGATAGGCTTGGGCCAAAACTATTGTCCAAGTTAATTATTTGAAAAATGCCACACGTGCGCGCTGCCCACTGGCCCAGACTGGACTAGACCAAGCCGAGGCTGGGTTTGGGGTCCAAGGTCTGTGGATCGTGGGTCGTGGATCTTGGATCTTGGGACTTGGGCTTGAGGCTTACTAGAATGAGTTAGGTTTGGGCTAGGCCGGGTTAGTGGACCACCAATCTAATCTTTTTTGGACTAGGTCTGTTTGGTGGTTGCAAATATACACACGTGTATATAGAGTGTATAACATACACATCCACTCTCCATCAGTTTTGCAGGATTTAATCCTACATTGGTTTTGCAGTTTTGGATGCATTTGTTGCTAACCTTCATAGCTGGAAGACTCCTCCTCTTCCTTCCTCTCTCCCTCCCCCCATTGTATATAAAAGGAGACTATCCTCTTGGGTGGGAGTACATAATATTTGCTTTTATCTTACAATCAGTCTATATATATAGTTCTTCCTATGTGTGAGAGAGTGCTACCATTGTTAGTTCATCGGAGCTAAACAGAAGGTGCTTCTGACTTAGAGTGTTCTAATCGTCGTATCCTGGGAAACAGATGCCAGCATACCTTTAGCACCCACGGTAAGACGACGAATCTATTTTAAGGAGACTGTGGTATCACACAAGTTTCAGTTTGCTTCTTTTTCTTATTTTAGTATTTTATCAAGTTGTAATCTCCAGTATGATTTAGTCACATTATTTCTTATTCTGTAATTTCAATTTAATTAAATATGAATTTGTTTATTTTATGTAAACACCCATTTTGTACAACAATTTCACATGAAAAAAATGACAAAAACCACAAATCCTCTACGTTTCCAACAGAATTCATAGAACAGTGAATTTTCAAAAGACAATGTGGCACAAACATGCATACATATAGATAATGATAATTAAAGAAGTATCAATGGATAAACGATTGCATGTAAATATGTAGAGAAAGTTTAGATATAGATAGATATGTGGAGTTGCTGCTAACTTCAGTGGGCTAGAAAGTTTAGCTTATATAAAGAAGGGGTTGTGATTAAGACCGAAATGTACATCATTGAGGCCGTTAATTAGAATCTCTTAACTTCACTTGCTGGTCAAACTGTATATTTATGTGTGTTGAGTGTCAATCAGGTTGTACATCGTCAGCATAAAATGAGCAAAAAGACAGAATTGGGCAGAGTTGACTTTCCCGCACGTGCGTTGACTTTTCCGCACATGTGTTGACTTTTTCTGGGAAAGTCAAACCGACGTTTTAAACTTGTTGGACGAGATTGGAAGTATAAAAGGCAAGTAAAGGCTGTAGGGTTTGGAAGTTGTTTTGACCTAAAGGAGAGGCTAGGGTTTGGAAAAGAAGAGAAACAAAAGCTCCAAGATGTCTCCATGGTGGTTCCTTCTCCATTACCTCCTTTCACTCCTCCATGAGTGGCTAGTCTCCCTTTTCTAGGTTTTTCTTTTTTTATTTTATATTATGTAAAGGTTTGAACCATTGTATGGTGTTTTAGAAATTCTTTAATATAATTTTCATTATCTTTCAAAATTGACTTTCAGTGATTGTTGAATATTATCCATACATGAGTTTTCTATTCCTTCACATCAAGGTATGGGACGAACCATGCTACGAGGAACGAGTCATATCACTACCCTAGTTTAGAGTGAACGATTCGTATTACTTGAGATGGTTCGTGCCTTACATTGAATGTGATGATCTTCTTGTTAAATGTTTTGAGTTGTAGTTGCGAAGCATTAATCCGTTCAAACCATAGCATAATTAATTTCAATTGGAAACCCTAATTATGTGGTTAGTGATGAATTCTCTACCCTAGGATTTTTCCCTAATTCAGTAACCAATTTCATTTATTATTGATAATTTAATTCCTTAGTTTAATTTATTCGTATTAAATTAGGTTATAAACAACCAATCTTTTTATCAAAATTAATTTAGAAATTTGAAATTAAATTAGTTTAATTTCACAATAGTCCCTGTGGATCGATACCTGGACTTGCCATTATTCTGATAGAATTTAGTATAGTTTAGTATTTTATTTTGGTGTGTTCAACGACCCATCAAATTTTGGCGCCATTGTCGGGACTTCTGGCGAATTAGTTAATTAAAGTTACATTTTTACTTTAATTTTTAGTTTAAGATTTTATGCTTTTGGTGTTGCTAAGTGTGTAGAGCGTTTGAAATTGGAGCTATCACTGAAGTGCAAGCGGAGCGCAGCCGAGCTTCAAAAAAAAAAAAAAAAACCGCAGCGCTAAAGTAAGTAACTGAAGCAAACACTCACAAGTAAAGCACCAAAGTGCTAAAACGGAAGTCAAAAGCTCAAACAGAGGTTGGAGACAACGTCTACACGTCAACCATCCGTAAGACGAGTAAAGCTTTTCGTTAACCGTTGTGAGTATTCTTCCTTTGGTATTTGCTTTCATACTTAAGCACAGAGTCGGAACTTGTTGGTGTTGTTGGTAGTGGTATGCACGGGCGTCATTCTTGTCGCCCTTAATTGTGGAGTTTGGACCTTGAACTAGAAAGGACCCTTAGAGACTTAGGACCTCTGCCATATTCCTAGGCTTGAATATTCATATTCATACATTGAGCCATTAGAGATGGCAGATCCTAATGTCCCGAATGTGCCTAACCGGACCCTTAAGGATTATTTACACCACTGCATTTACA
>NW_021024928.1:0-10000 GCF_004153795.1 Camellia sinensis
TGCTTACATGGCATATCAAAACATTCCACATACACTTGATAATAACCCACACCACATATCAGTAGTTAACATCTTGTATACCCAGGATCGTTCAAACACATAGTCAGCTAAACCAAAAGCTTATACACATAAACGGTCTATCATGACCAATAAAATAGCAAAAGAAATACAAAGATCACAAACAAAGCCTCTTGCGTGAGGCACCTGGGTTGACTTCACAAAACTCAGATTCCTTTCTTAAATTCCACTAAGGCTAGGGTTGAACGTCCCTTTGCTCACCTACATACATATAAATAAGAGTGAGCTAACGCCCAGTGAATAATATCAAAATAAAGAGGTTAATGAATGAGATTTGCTCATAAATGAGTCATACTTATAATGTAGACATTTGAACCACTATTCTCATTCACATCAGATTTACAAATCTTAACAAAGCAAAACGACCTCGGGTCTAACCCATCATATCCATATGCAAAACGACCTTGGGTCCAATTCTTATATAAAATGACCTTGGGTCCATCCATACAAAATGACCTTTGGTCCAACCAACTCTTTATTCAAAACGACCTTTGGTCCAATTCGAACATATCAAACGGCCTCGGGCCCATTCTCTTTATATTTATATCCATGCGTATTTCATATTTATGATCATGATCCCTTTCATATTTCATATTTCATATTTCAAAACGGCCTTTGGCCCATCACGATATTCAAACATATCAAATGACATATTCAAACGGCCTTTGGCCCATCTTTGCATTCATGTCTAATAGCCTTTGGCCCAATCGTTCATATCCGACGGCCTTTGGCCCAATCATTCATGTCCAACGGCCTTTGGCCGAATTCAGATATATCAAACGTATCAAATGGTCTTATAGGAAATTAAGCATATAGAATACTCATTCATATTTGAAATCAACAAATCCATGAAGCTTATACAGAAGTAGCATTTGGATAGTAACATACATGAAAATATCTTTACTAAGATATTACTCACAGTGTCTTGTCGGTAGACTTGCCCTGTAGCTCGACCCTACACATTACATAACACATATGGGTCACAAACGATTCAATCCGTTCTTAATTTATACATTTTTTCTTATCATTTTAACTCATTCACAATACCCAATGCGTGCCAAAGAGTGCTTAGAAATGAAAGAGAACGGAAAATGAAACATATAGCTACTTTTCAAAATTTCAGAAACAGGGCTCCCCGCTCGAGCGGACCCCTTTGGTCTGCAAAAATACTAGTTGCCTTATTTTTACGCTCGAGCGTGAATTCGGGCGCTCGAGCTGAAAGTCACGCTATATGCCTCCCCACTCGAGCGTGAATATCCTCGCTTGAGCGGACATCTATGTCTGCAAAAGTTCTGGGAGCTCGCATTTCACGCTCGAGCGGCGCTTTCCCCACTCGAGCGGACATGCCAAATTTTGGGTTTTCCAACAACCATTTTGAGCTTCAAACTTGCATTCAAACTAATGCATCTTGCATTTTATGACCCATAGTTCTCATATACATCTACTAACATGATACAACACCAAATTTATCACATTATGAAGCTCAAATCTCATGAATTAATTACATGCATGCCCCAAATTACACCAAACATACTTCCAACATAACAAATTCATGTATTCAAAACTCATACTCCTATGAATTGTACATGCATGTGAGACATAACTTCCATTCTCAATTTAAATGATGAAGAGATGATCAAAAGCATGAACTTCAATCAAAATTCAACATGGATCATGTATTTCATGCTCAAACATACAAATTCATGGTAATTCTTACATGCATGTGCATATAGACCTCAAATTCATCAAAACAAACTCAATTTATGTTCTTGATTACCATCTAACTTGGGCTCACAAATCAAACTCACGAATTTACTCACCTAGGAGCTCCAATCTTCACAAATTACGGTTAACTCTTGAGTGTAGCTTCCAAACTTGCAAGCTTTGAGCCAAAATACATGATTCTTCCTCTTCCTCTCTCTAGAATCGGTCCTCTCTCTCTCTGTAGAGTGTGATTTCAGATTTTGAGTTCATGCCAAATGAATATAAATGGAATGGGGCCTTTATATATGCTTGCCTTAATCAAATTGATTAAGGTTAAGTAATGGTGCTTAATTTAATCGTTCTAAATCTAATTATTTTGATCCAAATCAATTTCTAATTAAATTTCACCATAGGCTCTAAAAATTACGCCAATCACAATGGCGTAGTCAATTTCAGTTTCTGTGGCCGATAAGGCCTTCAACTTTCAGTTCAAAGCACAGATTCTAATAGATTTTCCTACGGTGGACAGATATAAGGCCAAAATCACATATAATCATGCAATTAACACCCAGATTCAAATTAAGCACATAATTACAAACATAATCATGATTAATTAACATAACAAAGGACAGGGTTATCACACCTGCAAATGTAGTTGGGTGATCAGTAACTATAATGAACATATCTAAAAGAAATGTGGGATGTAAACGTAAAAAATGGTTCATACCTGAGTCAGGCCTCAAACCCGGCTAGTGCATGCTTGGCTGTTACAGGCTCAATCAGGACCTGGTAAGGATTCCCAGTATGTCGCGAGCATGTCAACGCGGTCAGAAGCTCTGGCCAACCGGTGACCTGCCCAGCAGGAGGAGCCCCTCTAGTCCTGGCCCTCGTCACCGGAGTCCTACCTGCCGTAGGGGCATCTACTACTCTGCCTGCACGAGCACGAGCACCCGTCAAGGGAGGCATGAGATGTGTCTGGATGAATGTCGAGTAATCTCCTTCCCTAAGGAAATAGTCAGCGTCCAAGCCCCCGGTGAACTGAATCATCTCCTGGAAGGAGAGGCTCTCTGTAGTCCTCATAGATGCGGGAGGCGCCATGGGAACTACTGGCTCAGGCAAACCCATGGTCTGGCGTATGAACTGCTTGCCTAGAAACCATGCTCGGCAAACTGGGGCCTCCAGTAAAAGCTAAAAATCGGAGGCCCCCCAAGCTCCAGCATACTGGTTTCTAACTCCAACCGGCATCGTCGTCCAAGGCTGCCAAGCGATCTACAAACAGAAAGTGCACAGATTATTAGTTGCCATCAGATATTGAAGTATGAATCAGAGCTGACGTAAAGCAAAAATAACTGTGAGTTTGGGGTTACCTCATCGGCGGACACCATGTCAATGTACTGGCGAAAGAAGGCGAAGGTCTTTCGGGTCCTCCGTAGGCATTTGCCATCATACTGGTGAGACTATAGCACAATGGGGGGCATCTCCACATCTGGCTCTGGAGGAAGAGTCAGGAAATATGCATATACCCAGAGCTGCAAGAAAAAGGCAACACTGAGTATACAGTGTATAGGAAGTACTGATGTCGAGAATGTAGAATGCAGAAAGGCAACAGTGAGTATACAATGTATAGAAAGTACATATATCAAGAATGCAGAATGCAGAATGCAGAAAGGCAACAGTGAATACATAGTGTATAGATGTAGAGAATGCAGAATGTGCGATGCAGAATACACAGTGTATAGATGCGAAGAATGCAAAATGTGCGATACAGAAAGCACAGTGTATGCGTGTAAAGAATGCAGATGTAGTGTATAGAAAGTGCAAAGAAAAAAGCACAGAAATGGAAACTAGAAAAATGTGAAGCAGAAGTGAAAGTTGCACCGCATACCTCCCAGGATCACCAATAGCCTCCGACCCTATCTCCCCTTCTGCGGGACGTGGAGCTCATATAGCCGTACAATGTGGCAAGGCCAACGCTGCCCCAATCATAGAGTCGCACCTGGGGTAGTTTCACTAAGGCGCTCAGAAGATATAATCCTACAGTGTTCCACCTATTCGTAAACAAGGTGGTACCGAGGAGGAACATCAAGAAGCCCCGGGCGTACTGATCAATCTCTTCTGGTGTCTGCAGCTCGCTCTCACGAAACTGCTTCGCAAACCAACTGTATCGCACCATGGCTGGTCGGTATATTGGCGGGCGTGCCCCTAACAAGTAGATCCAGGCGGCCTCCCACTCCCCCATGTCCATATCATAAGGGATCAGGTGACCCCCTACTCCTATGCTAGTGAGCATGGAGAAGTCATAGGGAGTCATCGTCATCTCCCCAGCAGCAAAGAAGTAGAAGGAGTTTGTGGTATCCCACCACCTCTCTACCAATGCTCCGAGTAAGGGCCGACTTGCTATGTAGTAAGAAAGATCGGAGCAGAACAAACCAAAACCAGCTTTGTCGATGATGTAATGTACACTAGCGGGGAGCTCTAGATACTAGTCCCTCGCTGACGTGGCTCCATAGCCTCTGATAGAGCGAGAGTCCTCCTATGATAAAGACAGTGATAAACATGTGATAAAAGAGTAGTCAGATAGAAGACAGTGTGGGAAATAAAGTACAAGTGCAAGAAATGCAGTGAAAGTAAGCAATACGGTGCAACAAACAGTGAAATCAAGAAATGCAGTGCCGAAATGTAGAAAAACATCAGGGTGTAGTGTATACCTCAGTGGCACCGCGAGAAAGATAGGAGTCTGGCTTCCTAAACAGGAGGTCCTCAGGTACGCGCCGCACGAATGCACTAAAATGTCTGATACCCACGAGCGGTAGTACGTGTGTCCTAGGATGATATGTAGTCGGATCAAAGGGTCAAATCCCGAGTTGTAGTGACTCTGGCTCAGGCACTAGAATGAACTCTGCCTTGGGAATAGGTGGAAATGCAAGTGGGACCTCTGGGGGAGCTCTATCATGAGGTAGATCATCTGCCATCTGGAACGAAGATGAGAAAATGGTCAAAAAATGAAGAAAAATGAAGGAAAAAGGAGAAACTTAGAAAAAGTCAACCCTAAGAGAGAGAAAATGGAAGAAAAAGTCAAAGCCCGGGAAAAGGCACAAAACCTAAGAGAAACTTGAGGGGAACAAGCCTCAAGTTGTGAAACTCCAAGAAAAAGCACCGAAATCAAATTTTAATCGGTTCAATAGGAGTAAACAAAGAAGGTTTAGCGAATAAACTTTGCGCGGGCATAAGAAAATGCGTAGAAAGCCCGGATCTAGAGAGAAGAAGTATCTAGAGAGAGAGAGAGTGAGGAGTTTTGACCTTAGGGTTGTGAGGAAATGAAGTGTGGAGGTGTGTATTTAAAGACTCGAAGCAAAAAGACTCAATTGCCCTGAATCTGCCACGGGTGGCCGGTAGGCCACTTTTGTAGCCAACAATAGTTATTGATGGCCGGCGACCTCCTCTTGTGGTCTACAGGTGGCCGGTAGCCTCCTCGTGTGGCCGGCGGCCTCCCTTGGAGTCCTGATGCTGTTTTGTGTCCTTGGTTTCCAAGAAATGCAAGAAAGGTTCACTGTTGGGTTCAAATTGTCTCTGTAAAAGCTCAAAACTGTGTTTTCGGTGCACGATGTTCGTCACTTGCCAACATGCATTAGGTGTATCCTTTAAACATATTGTAATTCTTCCGAGAGGTAAATCAGAATTTGCCATTGACTTTTCTTTTGTCAAATTACGCTTTGTGGATGTGCATTTTGCATGGAATATGCATTTCACATGTATGCTGTATGCGCATCTTGCATCTATTATGAATCACGCATAGAATATGCTTTCTCTCTTGTTTTACGCATAGAATATGCTTTTGTCATGCTTTCAATTAACATTGTATCTTGGTTGTTTGTCTTGCATAGAACATTCATTCTTACTGTATTGCCCTTGTAAAGTTTATTTCTTACACAGAAATGCACGATATTGTATGTACGGTTCATTTGAAGAAATACACGATATTGTATGTATGGTTCATTTAGAGGAGTTCCGGATAAGATCATTCGTGTCTTGGTAAGAGAGCCTACTCCTTTAACTCGTGCATCTCTCGCACTTGTTCACCCTTGTGCATCTATCGCACTCCTTTAACTCTTGCATCTATCACACTTGTTCATCCTTTGTGCATCTATTGCACTCCTTTAACTCGTGCATCTATCGCACTTGTTCACCCTCGTGCATCTATCGTACTCGTTCACTTTGGTGCATCTATCGCACACCCTTCTGTTGCTTTACCTCGGGATGTACAAAGTATGCGCCTGAGTGGTTGTTTCTCAGGACGTGTGAAATACGGCCTTGGGCTGGTTTTACCTCTGGACGTATGAAGTACACACCCGAGTGGTTATTTCTCAGGGCATGTGAAACGCGGCCTTGGGCGGGTTTTACCTTAGGATGTAGAAGTACGCGCTTGAGTGGTTGTTTCTCAAGATGCGTCAAATGCGACCCTGGGCGGGTTTTACCTCGGAACGTACGAAGTACACGCTTGAGTGGTTATTTCTTAGGACGCATTAAACGCGGCTTTGGGCAGGTTTTACCTCGAGACATACGAAGTACGCACCCGAGTGGTTGTTTCTCAAGACGCATGAAACACGGCCTTGGGCGGGTTTTACCTCAGGACGTACGAAGTACGCACCTGAGTGGTTGTTTCTCAAGACGCATGAAATACGGCCTTGGGCGGGTTTTACCTCAGGACGTACGAAGTACGCACCTGAGTGGTTGTTTCTCAAGACGCATGAAATACGGCCTTGGGCGGGTTTTACCTCAGGACGTACGAAGTACGCACCTGAGTGGTTGTTTCTCAAGACGCATGAAATACGGCCTTGGGCGGGTTTTACCTCAGGACGTACGAAGTACGCACCTGAGTGGTTGTTTCTCAAGACGCATGAAATACGGCCTTGGGCGGGTTTTACCTCAGGACGTACGAAGTACGCACCTGAGTGGTTGTTTCTCAAGACGCATGAAATACGGCCTTGGGCGGGTTTTACCTCAGGACGTACGAAGTACGCACCTGAGTGGTTGTTTCTCAAGACGCATGAAATACGGCCTTGGGCGGGTTTTACCTCAGGACGTACGAAGTACGCACCTGAGTGGTTGTTTCTCAAGACGCATGAAATACGGCCTTGGGCGGGTTTTACCTCAGGACGTACGAAGTACGCACCTGAGTGGTTGTTTCTCAAGACGCATGAAATACGGCCTTGGGCGGGTTTTACCTCAGGACGTACGAAGTACGCACCTGAGTGGTTGTTTCTCAAGACGCATGAAATACGGCCTTGGGCGGGTTTTACCTCAGGACGTACGAAGTACGCACCTGAGTGGTTGTTTCTCAAGACGCATGAAATACGGCCTTGGGCGGGTTTTACCTCAGGACGTACGAAGTACGCACCTGAGTGGTTGTTTCTCAAGACGCATGAAATACGGCCTTGGGCGGGTTTTACCTCAGGACGTACGAAGTACGCACCTGAGTGGTTGTTTCTCAAGACGCATGAAATACGGCCTTGGGCGGGTTTTACCTCAGGACGTACGAAGTACGCACCTGAGTGGTTGTTTCTCAAGACGCATGAAATACGGCCTTGGGCGGGTTTTACCTCAGGACGTACGAAGTACGCACCTGAGTGGTTGTTTCTCAAGACGCATGAAATACGGCCTTGGGCGGGTTTTACCTCAGGACGTACGAAGTACGCACCTGAGTGGTTGTTTCTCAAGACGCATGAAATGCGGCATTGCGCGGGTTTTACCTTGGGACGTACGAAGTACGCACCCGTGGGAAATATTTTGCATGCTTGTAGTGTAATTGTTCTCATCATCTTGGTGTTTTAGGCCTTAGATACCATCTCCTTTGAGTGATAGCATTTATTTATGCTTTTCTCACTTATTTTCAGCACTAATAATTTATGCAACCTCCCTCATTTCTTGGCTTTTGTTTTGCTTTGAGAGTTGTTTCAAGCCTCTTGTTCTTTTAAGCATGAGATTGAGGTTGTCATGCTTAATGGTTTAATCCCTTTTAGGGGTTCATTATCAATGGCATGACATCTCTTTCATGTCTTAAGTTAACTCTTGGTTTAGTACTTCACTCCATTAGAGGACTTAAATTCACCATTTGGACTTAATGAATTAAAGGATGGTTGGTAAAGTTGAAATGGAGTAATTAAAACTTGGCACTAAAAATGAGCTAGATAATAACTTGGTGTGTTCAATCAAACGTTAATTGAACACATGGAACTTGGACCATTTCATACTTATTAGTGATGAAATGATCCAAGTCTCCAAGGTCAACTTCTTCCCTTGATCATTTATGAAAGGGAGGAGGTTTGTGTCTCATTTTGCATTTATTGAATTTGCAACTCTTGAATCACAAGCCATCATGCAATGAAATTGCTTAAGGTGGTGGTTTGTGGCTTAAGTTCACCACTCCTTGGATTTTCTCATGAAAAGGAAAGGGGGATTGTGCAAACAATCCTTGAAAATACCCTGTATATGCTCTGTTTGTCCTCTGTTGTAGCAAGTTGAACCTGTGCATCAATGGCCGGTAGACCACTTTCCATAGCCGATAGAACACCACTGATGGCCGGCAGGCCATTTTCATGGCCGACGGGTGGTCGACAGTCTTTGCCAGTGGCCGGCTGGCCACTAATGTAAACTTTAGCCGAATTTTGGTAAGGTGGAGCAGAATGGTTCTAGAAATGTTCAACTGTGCAAATAGAGGTTTTTTTAGGTGGTATCCGAGCATGTGCATCTTCCATTTCCTGAGGTGAAGTAATGGCAGCATAGTTAGATATCTTAATTGCTTAGGCTGCTTACATTTGTGTTGTGATTTAATTAGTTAGCTTACTAGTTAATTTATTCAAGTTTTGTAATAATTAGCTTAATTAGCTTAGCCTTAATTAGTTGCTAGTTAGTTTTTCTTTATTCATTCGGATTCTTCTTCGTGAGAGCAAAATATAATAATTTGTATGTCTTCCAACCCCACGTCTTTCTCCCTTTTATTTAACCGCTTTTGATGGTTAGTCTAGGGACACGTTTCAATTAGCATACCTTATGCTTGCATCCATTCATCTTGTATTGCATGCACCGAGGCTCGGCACATAATTTAAACTGCATCGTCATTTCAATACTTCATTGAATACGTGCTTAGATCACATGTCTAAAATTGATTCATATGCCATATTAGTAGTCGAGCCTATTAATTGCATAATTGCATGTGTTGCATTAGACATTTGGCACAGTTAGGAATTATGCATATTTTTTTTCTAACTCATATCTTCTTAGCTTGGAGTACTAGGTGAGTTTTAATGCTTTAGCATACTTGCATGAGTGTGAGTGATTGCCATGTCTAGCATGCTTACCATGAGGCTAAATGCTTAATTGATAAACTGCTTGAATGCCTGTGGATGAAGGCTTGTTTCTTAAATTGGAATAATTCAAGGAATTTACGTTTTTTAAGTCCACTTTGTTGAATGGAAAATTCGCAAACTTTAAGCCCACTTGAAGTGGCAAATACAAACCCCTTTTCGAAAAACAAGCGTGAAATTGAATTGTTCCAATTTGAGCAAACTAGTCTATACTTGCTTATGCGTATCACATAGTAATGCTAGCCTAATAAACCGGAACAAGAGCATATAATGATGATAAAAATCATATCATGATTAGTAGAGGCCGATCTTTGATCGGGCGAGCGAGGGTGCTCAAATATATTCATGACCTTCTCCTCTCATACCTAAGTTCCCGAGGCGAGGCAACTTTGGTGATGACGGACACGTGGCCTTTGGCATGAGTGATGGGTTTCCTAATATTTTCAAAATAAAATATTTAGGTGGCGACTCTGTATCTGGAAAACCAGTCCAATTTTGGTATTTTTGATTCAAAATCAATTTTCCAAAAAGATTTGCCGGATTTAGACTCTTTGGTGTTTATCAATTTCACATTGCATTTGTGAGATTAGATTCAAAACTGCAGGAGTCTAAATTGTAAGGATTTCTTTTGAACCTTCCTAAAGGGGCTGCGAAAAAGCTGAGCTACAACAGCCTCGAGTGGTTTTGTTTTGAGTTTCTCAAGATGCGTGAAATGCAACCCTGAGTGGTGTTTTCTTTCATCGTCTCTTGTTTTGGCAAGGTTAGAATGTGTTTTATCTTTTGTATCAAAACCTGTGTTGGTTTTAAGCTTGAAGTTGCTAATTCATATGTTGTTATCTTCCTTATTGTATATA
>NW_021024928.1:37320-53732 GCF_004153795.1 Camellia sinensis
AAATCGGAGGCACCAGAGTACATGTTTGATGCCCTTCCATTGCATAGAATATGTTTTCTTTCGATTCTGCATAGAATTTGCTTTCAATATTGCATAGAATATGCTCCTGTTTCTTGCATAGAAAATGCTCGTATCTTTTGCATAGAAAATGCACTCTTCCATACTTGCATAGAAAATGCACCTCATTTGCATAGAACATGCATTCACTCGCGCTATCATGCGCACCTTACTTGCACTTGTTAGTGCATTGTATTTTGTTCGCGCTATTTTGCGCATCGCACTATTTTGTGCATTGCATTTGTTCGCGCTATCTTGCGCACCTTACTTGCACTTGTTAGTGCATTGTATTTTTATCGCGCTATTTTGCGCATCGCGCAATTTTACGCTTTGTCCATTACTTGCATTTTGCTTGCATTTTATCGCTATCTTGCGCACCTCATCGCACAGTTTTCTGCGCATTACTTGCATTTTGTATGCTTTTTATCGCGCTATTTTGCGCATCGCGCAATTTTACGCTTTGTCCATTACTTGCATTTTGCTTGCATTTTATCGCTATCTTGCGCACCTCATCGCACAGTTTTCTGCGCATTACTTGCATTTTGTATGCTTTTTATCGCGCTATTTTGCGCATCGCGCAATTTTACGCTTTGTCCATTACTTGCATTTTGCTTGCATTTTATCGCTATCTTGCGCACCTCATCGCACAGTTTTCTGCGCATTACTTGCATTTTGTATGCTTTTTATCGCGCTATTTTGCGCATCG
This sequence comes from Camellia sinensis, assembly GCF_004153795.1. Lineage (NCBI taxonomy): Eukaryota > Viridiplantae > Streptophyta > Magnoliopsida > Ericales > Theaceae > Camellia > Camellia sinensis. Next base: position 38,084 of record NW_021024928.1, read on the forward strand.
CGCAATTTTACGCTTTGTCCATTACTTGCATTTTGCTTGCATTTTATCGCTATCTTGCGCACCTCATCGCACAGTTTTCTGCGCATTACTTGCATTTTGTATGCTTTTTATCGCGCTATTTTGCGCATCGCGCAATTTTACGCTTTGTCCATTACTTGCATTTTGCTTGCATTTTATCGCTATCTTGCGCACCTCATCGCACAGTTTTCTGCGCATTACTTGCATTTTGTATGCTTTTTATCGCGCTATTTTGCGCATCGCGCAATTTTACGCTTTGTCCATTACTTGCATTTTGCTTGCATTTTATCGCTATCTTGCGCACCTCATCGCACAGTTTTCTGCGCATTACTTGCATTTTGTATGCTTTTTATCGCGCTATTTTGCGCATCGCGCAATTTTACGCTTTGTCCATTACTTGCATTTTGCTTGCATTTTATCGCTATCTTGCGCACCTCATCGCACAGTTTTCTGCGCATTACTTGCATTTTGTATGCTTTTTATCGCGCTATTTTGCGCATCGCGCAATTTTACGCTTTGTCCATTACTTGCATTTTGCTTGCATTTTATCGCTATCTTGCGCACCTCATCGCACAGTTTTCTGCGCATTACTTGCATTTTGTATGCTTTTTATCGCGCTATTTTGCGCATCGCGCAATTTTACGCTTTGTCCATTACTTGCATTTTGCTTGCATTTTATCGCTATCTTGCGCACCTCATCGCACAGTTTTCTGCGCATTACTTGCATTTTGTATGCTTTTTATCGCGCTATTTTGCGCATCGCGCAATTTTACGCTTTGTCCATTACTTGCATTTTGCTTGCATTTTATCGCTATCTTGCGCACCTCATTGCGCAGTTTTGTGCACTCTACTTGCATTTTGTATGCATTTTATCGCGCTATCTTGCGCACCTCATTGCGCAGTTTCGTGCACTCTACTTGCGTTTTGCATGCATGTTATCCCGACATCTTGCGCACGTCATTGCGCAGTTCTGTGCACACTCCTAGCATTTTGCACGCATTTTATCGTGCTATCTTGCGCACCTCATTGCGCAGTTTTGGGCACACAACTTGCATTTTTGCATGCATTTTATCGCGCTATCTTGCGCACCTCATTGCGCAGTTTTGTGCACACTACTTGCATTTTGCATGCATTTTATCGCGCTATCTTGCGCACCACATTGCGCAGTTTTGTATACACTACTTGCATTTTGCATGCATTTTATCGCGCTATCTTGCGCACCTCATTGCGCAGTTTTTTGCACACTACTTGCATTTTGCATGCATTTTATCGCGCCATCCTGCACACCTCATTGCGCAGTTCTGTGCACACTACTTGCATTTTGCATGCATTTTATCGCGCTATCTTGCGCACCTCATTGCGCAGTTTTGTGCACACTACTTGCATTTTGCAGGCATTTTATCGCGCTATCTTCCGCACCTTATTGCGCAGTTTTATGGAAACTACTATCATTTTACGTGCATTTTATCGCGCGATCTTGCGCACCTCATTGTGCAGTTTTGTGCACCCGACTTGCATTTTGCATGCATTTTATCGCGCCATCTTGCGCACCTCATTGCGCAATTTTTGTGCACACTACTTGCATTTTGCATGCATTTTAACGCGCCAACTTGCGCAGCTCATTGCGCAGTTTTGTGCACACTACTTGCATTTTGCATGTATTTTATCGCGCTATCTTGCGCACCTCATTGCGCAGTCGTGTGCACACTACTTGCATTTTGCATGCATTTTATCGCGCCAACTTGCGCACCTCATTGCGCAATTCTGTGCACACTAGTTGCATTTTGCATGCACTTTATCGCGCTATCTTGCGCACCTCATTGCGCAGTTTTGTGCACACTACTTGCATTTTGCACGCATGTTATCGTGCTATCTTGCGCACCTCATTGCGCAGTTTTGTGCACACTACTTGCATTTTGCAAGCATTTTGTCGCGCCATCTTGCGCACCTCATTGCGCAGTTTTGTGCACGCTAGTTGCATTTTGCAGGCATTTTATCGCGCCATCTTGCGCACCTCATTGCGCGGTTTTGTGCACACTACTTGCATTTTGCACGCATTTATCGCGCTATCTTGCGCACCTCAATGCGTAGTTTTGTGCACACTACTTGCATTTTGCACGCATTTTATCGCGCTATCTTGCGCACCTCATTGAGCAGTTTTGTGCACACTTCTTGCATTTTGCATGCATTTTATCGCGCCATCTTGCGCACCTCAATGCGCAGTTTTGTGCACTCTACTTGCATTTTTCATACATTTTATCGCGCCATCTTGCGCACCTCATTGCGCAGTTTTGTGCACACTACTTGCATTTTGCAGGCATTTTATCACGCCATCTTGCGCACCTCATTGCGCCGTTTTGTGCACACTACTTGCATTTTGCATGCATTTTATCGCGCTATCTTGCGCACCTCATTGCGCAGTCTTCTGCACTCTACTTGCGTTTTGCATGCATTTTATCGCGCGATCTTGCGGACCTCATTGCGCAGTTTTGTGCACATTACTTGCATTTTGCGTGCATTTTATCGCGCTTTCATGCGCACCTCATCGCGCTGTTTTTTGCACATTACTTGCATTTTGCACGCATTTTATCGCGCTATCTTGCGCATCGCATTGCACTGTATTATGCACATTACTTGCATTTTGCACGCATTTTATCGCGCTATCTTGCGCACCTCATTGCGCAGTTTTGTGCACACTACTTGCATTTTGCAAGCATTTTATCGCGCCATCTTGCGGACCTTATTGCGCCGTTTTGTGCACTCTATTGCATTTTGCACGCATTTTATCGCGCTATCTTGCGCACCTCATTGCGCAGTTTTGTGCACACTACTTGCATTTTGCACGCATTTTATCGAGCCATCTTGTGCACCTCATTGCGCAGTTTTGTGCACGCTAGTTGCATTTTGCATGCATTTTACCGCGCGATATTGCGCACCTCATTGTGCGTTTTTGTGCACTCTACTTGCATTTTGCATGCATTTTATCGCGCCATCTTGCGCACCTCATTGCGCAGTTTTGTCCACACTACTTGCATTTTTCATGCATTTTATCGCGCTATCCTGCGCACCTCATTGCGCTGCGCACTCTTTTTGCATGCATTTTATCGCGCTGTCCTGCGCACCTCATTGCGCTGCGCACTCTACTTGCATTTTGCATGCATTTTATCGCGCCATCTTGCGCACCTGATTGCGCAGTTTTGTCCACACTACTTGCATTTTGCATGCATTTTACCCCGCCATCTTGCGCACCTCATTGCGCAGTTTTGTACACTCTACTTGCATTTTGCAAGAATTTTATCGCGCCATCTTGTGCAACTCAGCGCGCAGTTTTGTGCACTCTACTTGCATTTTGCATGCATTTTATCGCGCCATCTTGCGCACCTCATTGAGCAGTTTTGTGCACGCTACTTGCATTTTGCAAACATTTTATCGCGCTATATGTGCACCTCATTGCGCAGTTTTGTGCACTCTACTTGCATTTTGCAAGCATTTTATCGCGCCATCTTGCGCACCTCATTGCGCAGTTTTGTGCACACTACTTGCATTTTGCATGCATTTTATCTCGCGATCTTGCGCACCTCAATGCGCAGTTTTCTGCACTCTACTTGCATTTTGCAAGCATTTTATCGCGCCATCTTACGCAAATAATCGCGCAGTTTTGTGCACTCTACTTGCATTTTGCATGCATTTTATCCTGCCATCTTGCGCACCTCATTGCGCAGTTTTGTGCACACTAGTTGCATTTTGCATGCATTTTATCGCGCTATCTTGCGCACCTCATTGCACTGTTTTACGCACGTTACTTGCATTTTGCACGCATTTTATCGCACTATCTTGCGCACCTCATTGTGCAGTTTTGTGCACACTACTTGCATTTTGCATGCATTTTATCGCGCTATCTTGCGCACCTCATTGTGTAGTTTTGTGCACACTACTTGCGTTTTGCATGCATTTTATCGCGCCATCTTGCGGACCTCATTGCGCAGTTTTGTGCACATTACTTGCATTTTGAATGCATTTTATCGCGCTATCATGCGCACCTCATCGCGCTGTTTTTTGCACATTACTTGCATTTTGCACGCATTTTACCGCGCTATCTTGCGCATCGCATTGCACTGTATTACCCACATTACTTGCATTTTGCACGCATTTTATCGCGCTATCTTGCGCACCTCATTGAGCAGTTTTGTGCACACTACTTGCATTTTGCATGCATTTTACCCCGCCATCTTGCGCACCTCATTGCGCAGTTTTGTACACTCTACTTGCATTTTGCAAGAATTTTATCGCGCCATCTTGCGCAACTCAGCGCGCAGTTTCGTGCACTCTACTTGCATTTTGCATGCATTTGATCGCGCCATCTTGCGCACCTCATTGCGCAGTTTTGTGCACGCTACTTGCATTTTTCAAACATTTTATCGCGCTATATGTGCACCTCATGGCGCAGTTTTGTGCACTCTACTTGCATTTTGCAAGCATTTTATCGCGCCATCTTGCGCACCTCATCGCGCAGTTTTCTGCACTCTACTTGCATTTTGCAAGCATTTTATCGCGCCATCTTACGCACCTCATCGCGCAGTTTTGTGCACTCTACTTGCATTTTGCATGCAATTTATGGCGCCATCTTGCGCACCTCATTGCGCAATTCTGTGCACGCTAGTTGCATTTTGCATGCATTTCATCGCGCCATCTTCCGCACCTCATTGCGCAGTTTTGTGCACACTACTTGCATTTTGCATGCATTTTATCTCGCGATCTTGCGCACCTCATTGAGCAGTTTTCTGCACTCTACTTGCATTTTGCAAGCATTTTATCGCGCCATCTTACGCAACTAATCGCGCAGTTTTGTGCACTCTACTTGCATTTTGAATGCATTTTATCGTGCCATCTTGCGCACCTCATTGCGCAGTTTTGTGCACACTACTTGCATTTTGCATGCATTTTATCGCGCTATCTTGTGCACCTCATTGCGGAGTTTCATCCATTTTATCGCACTATCTTGCGCACCTCATTGCGCAGTTTTGTGCACACTACTTGCGTTTTGCATACATTTTATCATGCCATCTTGCGCACCTCATTGCGCAGCTTTGTGCACACTTCTTGGATTTTGTATGCATTTTATCGCACTATCTTGCGCACCTCATTGTGTAGTTTTGTGCACACTACTTGCATTTTGCATGCATTTTATCGCGCTATCTTGCGCACCTCATTGTGTAGTTTTGTGCACACTACTTGCATTTTGCATGAATTTTATCGCGCGATCTTGCGGACCTCATTGCGCAGTTTTGTGCACATTACTTGCATTTTGCATGCATTTTATCGCGCTATCATGCGCACTTCATCGCGCTGTTTTTTGCACATTACTTGCATTTTGCACGCATTTTATCGCGCTATCTTGCGCATCGCATTGCACTGTATTACGCACATTACTTGCATTTTGCACGCATTTTATCGTGCTATCTTGCGCACCTCATTGAGCAGTTTTGTGCACACTACTTGCATTTTGCATGCATTTTATCGCGCCATCTTGCGCACCTCATTGCGCAGTTTTGTGCCCACTACTTGCCTTTTGAATGCATTTTATCGCGCTATCTTGAGGACCTCATCGCGCAGTTTTGTGCACTCTCCTTGCATTTTGCAAGCATTTTATCGCGCCATCTTGTGCACCTCATCGCGCAGTTTTGTGCACTCTACTTGCATTTTGCATACATTTTATCGCGCCATGTTGCGCACCTCAATGCGCAGTTCTGTGCACGCTAGTTGCATTTTGCATGCATTTTCTTGCGCACCTCATTGCGCGGCTTTGTTAACTCTACTTGCATTTTGCATGCATTTTATCGCGCCATCTTGCGCACCTCATTGCGCCGTTTTGGGCACACTACTTGCATTTTGCATGCATTTTATCGCGCTATCTTGCGCACCTCATTGCGCAGTCTTCTGCACACTACTTGCGTTTTGCATGCATTTTATCGCGCGATCTTGCGGACCTCATTGCGCAGTTTTGTGCACATTACTTGCATTTTGCATGCATTTTATCGCGCTTTCATGCGCACCTCATCGCGCTGTTTTTTGCACATTACTTGCATTTTGCACGCATTTTATCGCGTTATATTGCGCATCGCATTGCACTGTATTATGCACATTACTTGCATTTGGCACGCATTTTATCGCGCAATCTTGCGCACCTCATTGCGCAGTTTTGTGCACACTACTTGCATTTTGCATGCATTTTATCGCGCCATCTTGCGCACCTCATTGCGCAATTCTGTGCACGCTAGTTGCATTTTGCATGCATTTCATCGCGCCATCTTCCGCACCTCATTGCGCAGTTTTGTGCACACTACTTGCATTTTGCATGCATTTTATCTCGCGATCTTGCGCACCTCATTGCGCAGTTTTCTGCACTCTACTTGCATTTTGCAAGCATTTTATCGCGCCATCTTACGCAACAAATCGCGCAGTTTTGTGCACTCTACTTGCATTTTGCATGCATTTTATCGTGCCATCTTGCGCACCTCATTGCGCAGTTTCGTGCACACTACTTGCATTTTGCATGCATTTTATCGCGCTATCTTGCGCACCTCATTGCGGAGTTTCATCCATTTTATCGCACTATCTTCCGCACCTCATTGCGCAGTTTTGTGCACACTACTTGCGTTTTGCATGCATTTTATCATGCCATCTTGCGCACCTCATTGCGCAGCTTTGTGCATACTTCTTGGATTTTGTATGCATTTTATCGCACTATCTTGCGCACCTCATTGTGCAGTTTTGTGCACACTACTTGCATTTTGCATGCATTTTATCGCGCTATCTTGCGCACCTCATTGCGCAGTTTCATGCATGTTATCGCTCTATCTTGCGCATCTCATTGCGCAGTTTTGTGCACACTACTTGCATTTTGCATGCATTTAATCGCGCCATCTTGCGCACCTCATTGTGCAGTTCTGTGGACACTACTTGCATTTTGCATGCATTTTATGGCGCTATCTTGCGCACCTCATTGCGCAGCTTTGTGCACACTACTTCCATTTTGCACACATTTTATCGCGCTATCTTGCGCACCTCATTGCGCAATTTTGTGTACACTACTTGCATTTTGCATGCATTTTATCGGGCCATCTTGCGCACCTCATTACGCAGTTTTGTGCACGCTAGTTGCATTTTGCATGCATTTTATCGCGCGATCTTGCGCACCTCATTGCGCAGTTTTGTGCACCCTATTTGCATTTTGCATGCATTTTATCGCGCCATCTTGCGCACCTAATTGCGCAGTTCTGTGCACACTAGTTGCATTTTGCCTGCATTTTTTCGCGCTATCTTACGCACCTCATTGCGCAGTTTTGTGCACTCTGCTCGCATTTTGCATGCATTTTATCGCGCGATCTTGCGCACCTCATTGCGCAGTTTTGTACAATCTACTTGCGTTTTGCATGCATTTTATCGTGCTATCTTGCGCACCTCATTGCGCAGTTTTGTGCTCCCTATTTGCATTTTGCATGCATTTTATCGCGCCATCTTGCGCACCTCATTGTGCAGTTCTGCGCACACTAGTTGCATTTTGCCTGCATTTTATCGCGCGAACTTGCGCACCTCATTGCGCAGTTTTGTGCACACTACTTGCGTTTTGCATGCATTTTATCGCGCTATCTTGCGCACCTCATTGCGCTGCGCACTCTACTTGCATTTTGCATGCATTTTATCGCGCCATCTTGCGCGCCTCATTGCACAGTTTTGTGCACTCTACTTGCATTTTTCATGCATTTTATCGCGCCATCTTGGGTACCTCATTGCGCAGTTTTGTGCACACTAGTTGCCTTTTTCATTCATTTTATCGCGCTATCTTGCGCACCTCATTGCGCAGTATTGTGCACTCTACTTGCATTTTGCATGCATTTTATCGCGCCATCTTGCGCACCTCATTACGCAGTTTTGAGCACACTAGTTGCATTTTGCACGCATTTTACCGCGCTATCTTGCGCACCTCATTGCGCAGTTTTGTGCACTGTACTTGCGTTTCGCATGCATTTTATCGCGCCATCTTGAGCACCTCATTGCGTAGTTTTGTGCACACTAGTTGCATTTTGCATGCATTTTATCGCGCTATCTTGCGCGCCTCATTGCACTGCGCACTCTACTTGCATTTTGTATGCAATTTATCGCGCTATCTGGCGCACCTCATTGCGCAGTTTTGTGCACACTACTTGCATTTTGCATGCATTTTATCGCGCCATCTTGCGCACCGCATTGCGCAGTTCTGTGCACACTACTAGCACTTCGCATGCATTTTATCGCGCCATCTTGCGCACCTCATTGCGCTATTTTGTGAACCCTAGTTGCATTTTGCATGCATTTTATCGCGCCATCTTGCGCACCTCACTGCGCAGTTTTGTGCACAGTACTTGCATTTTGCATGCATTTTATCGGGCCATCTTGCGCACCTCATGGCGCAGTTTTGTGCACTCTACTTGCATTTTGCAAGCATTTTATCGCGCCAACTTGCGCAACGCATCGCGCAGTTTTGTGCACTCTACTTGCGTTTTACATGCATTTTATCGCGCCATCTAGCGCACCTTATTGCGCAGTTTTGTGCACACTACTTGCATTTTGCATGCATTTTATCGCGCTATCTTGCGCACCTCATTGCGCTGCGCACTCTACTTGCATTTTGCATGGATTTTATCACGCCATCTTGCTCGTTGCACAGTTCTGTGCACACTACTAGCATTTTGCATGCATTTTATCGCGCCATCTAGCGCACGTCATTGCGCAGTTTTGTGCACACTAGTTGCATTTTGCATGCATTTTATCGCGCCATCTTACGCACCTCATTGCGCGGTTCTGTGCACACTACTTGCATTTTGCATGCATTTTATCGCGCCATCTTGCGCACCTCATTGCGCAGTTTTGTGCACTCTACTTGCATTTTGCATGCATTTTATCGCGCCATCTTGCGCACCTCATTGCGCAGTTTTGTGCACTCAACTTGCATTTAGCATGCATTTTATCGGCCATCTTGCGCACCTCATTGCGCAGTTTTGTGCACAGTACTTGCATTTTGCATGCATTTTATCGCGCCATCTTGCGCACCTCTTTGCGCAATTTTGTGCATGCTAGTTGCATTTTGCATGCATTTTATCGCGCCATCTTGTGCACCTCATTGCGCAATTTTGTGCACTCTACTTGCATTTAGCATGCATTTTATCGGGCCATCTTGCGCACCTCACGGCGCAGTTTTGTGCACTCTACTTGCATTTTGCAAGCATTTTATCGCGCCAACTTGCGCAACTCGTCGCGCAGTTTTGTGCACTCTACTTGCATTTTGCATGCATTTTATCGCGCCATCTTGCGCACCTCATTGCGCAGTTTTGTGCACACTACTTGCATTTTGCATGCATTTTATCGCGCCATCTTGCGCAACTCTTTGCGCAATTTTGGGCACGCTAGATGCATTTTGCATGCATTTTATCGCGCTATCTTGCGCTCCTCATTGCGCAGTTTTGTGCACACTGCTTGCATTTTGCATGCATTTTATCGCGCCATCTTGCGCACCACTTTGCGCAATTTTGTGCACGCTAGTTGCATTTTGCATGCATTTTATCGCGCCATCTTGCGCACCTCATTGCGCAGTATTGTGCACGCTGCTTGCATTTTGCATGCATTTTATCGCGCCATCTTGCGCACCTCATTACGCAGTTTTGAGCACACTACTTGCATTTTGCACGCATTTTACCGCGCTATCTTGCGCACCTCATTGCGCCGTTTTGTGCACACTACTTGGATTTTGCATGCATTTTATAGCGCCATCTTGCGCACCTCATTGCGCAGTTTTGTGCACGCTAGTCGCATTTTGCATGCATTTTATCGCACCATCTTGCGCTCCTCATTGCTTAGTTCTGTGCACGCTACTTGCATTTTGCGTGCATTTTATCGCGCCATCTTGCGCAACTCATTGCGCAGTTCTGTGAACACTAGTTGCATTGTGCATGCATTTTATCGCGCCATCTTGCGCACCTCATTGCGCAGTTTTGTGCGCACTACTTGCATTTTGCATGCATTTTATCGGGCCATCTTGCGCACCTCTTGGCGCAGTTTTGTCCACTCTACTTGCATTTTGCAAGCAATTTATCGCGCCAACTTGCGCAACTCATCGCGCTGTTTTGTGCACACTAGTTGCATTTTGCATGCACTTTATCGCGCTATCTTGCGCACCTCATTGCACAGTTTCATCCATTTTATCGTACTATCTTGCGCACCTCATTGCGCAGTTTTGTGCACACTACTTGCATTTTGCATGCATTTTATCGCGCTATCTTGCGCACCTCATTGCGCGGTTTAGTTAACTCTACTTGCATTTTGCATGCATTTTATCGCACCATCTTGCACACCTCATTGCGCAGTTTTGTGCACACTGCTTGCATTTTGCATGCATTTTATCGCGCCATCTTGCGCACCTCATTGCGCAGTTTTGTGCACACTACTTGCGTTTTGAATGCATTTTATCGCGATATCTTGCGCGCCTCATTGCGCTGCGCACTCTACTTGCATTTTGCATGCATTTTATCGCGCCATCTTGCGCGCCTCACTGCGCAGTTTTGTGCACACTACTTGCATTTTGCATGCATTTTATCGCGCCATCTTGCGTACCTTATTGCGCAGTTTTGTGCACTCTGCTTGCATTTTGCATACATTTTATCGCGCCATCTTGCGCACCTTATTGCGCAGTTTTGTGCACACTACTTGCATTTTGCATGCATTTTATCATGCCATCTTGCGCACCTCATTGCGCAGCTTTGTGCACCCTACTTGGATTTTGCATGCATTTTATCGCGGCATCTTGCGCACCTCATTGTGCAGTTTTGTGCACACTACTTTCATTTTGCATGCATTTTATCGCGCCAACTTGCGCACCTCATTGCGCAGTTTTGTGCACACTACTTGCATTTTGCATGCATTTTATCGCGCGATCTTGCGGACCTCATTGCGCAGTTTTGTGCACATTACTTGCATTTTGCATGCATTTTATCGCGCTATCATGCGCACCTCATCGCGCAGTTTTTTACACATTACTTGCATTTTGCACGCATTTTATCGCGCTATCTTGCGCATCGCATTGCACTGTATTATGCACATTACTTGCATTTTGCACGCATTTTATCGTGTCATCTTGCGCACCTCATTGCGCAGTTTTGTGCGCACTACTTGCATTTTGCTTGCATTTTATCGCGCCATCTTGCGCACCTCAGTGTGCAGTTTTGTGCACACTACTTGCCTTTTGCAAGCATTTTATCGCGTTATCCTGAGCACCTCATCGCGCAGTTTTGTGCACTCTACTTGCATTTTGCAAGCATTTTATCGCGCCATCTTGCGCACCTCATTGCGCAGTTTTGTGGACACTACTTGCATTTTGCATGCATTTTATCGCGCTATCTTGCACCTCATTGCGCAGTTTCATCCATTTTATCGCACTATCTTGCGCACCTCATTGCGCAGTTTTGTGCACACTACTTGCATTTTGCATGCATTTTATCGCGCTATCTTCCGCACCTCATTGCGCGGTTTTGTTAACTCTACTTGCATTTTGCATGCATTTTATCGCGCCATCTTGCGCACCTCATTGCGCAGTTTTGTGCACACTACTTGCATTTTGCATGCATTTTATCGCGCTATCTTGCGCACCTCATTGCGCAGTCTTGTGCAGTCTACTTGCGTTTTGCATGCATTTTATCATGCCACCTTGCGCACCTCATTGCGCAGCTTTGTGCACACTACTTGGATTTTGCATGCGTTTTATCGCGCCATCTTGCGCACCTCATTGTGCAGTTTTGTGCACACTACTTGCATTTTGCATGCATTTTATCGCGCTATCTTGCGCACCTCATTGCGCAGTTTTGTGCACACTACTTGCATTTTGCATGCATTTTATCCCGCGATCTTGCGGACCTCGTTGTGCAGTTTTGTGCACATTACTTGCATTTTGCATGCATTTTATCGCGTTATCATGCGCACCTCATCGCGCTATTTTTTGCACATTACTTGCATTTTGCACGCATTTTATCACGCTATCTTGCGCATCGCATTGCATGGTATTATGCACATTACTTGCATTTTGCACGCATTTTATCGCGCTATCTTGCGCACCTCGTTGCGCAGTTTTGTGCACACTACTTGCATTTTGCATGCATTTTATCGCGCCATCTTGCGCACCTCATTGCGCAGTTTTGTGCACACTACTTGCCTTTTGCATGCATTTTATCGCGCTATCTTCAGCACCTCATCGCGCAGTTTTGTGCACTCTACTTGCATTTTGCACGCATTTTATCGCGCCATCTTGCGCACCTCATTGCGCAGTTTGGTGCACGCTAGTTGCATTTTGCATGCATTTTATCGCGCCATCTTGCGCTCGTCATTGCGCAGTTTTGTGCACACTACTTGCATTTTGCATGCATTTTATCGCGCCATCTTGCGCACCTCATTGCGCAGTTTTGAGCACACTACTTGCATTTTGCAAACATTTTATCCCGCGATCTTGCGCAGCTCATTGCGCAGTTTTGTGCACTCTACTTGCATTTTGCATGCATTTTATCGCGCCATCTTGCGCACCTCATTGCGTAGTTTTGTGCACACTACTTGCATTTTGCATGCATTTTATCACGCGATCTTGCGGACCTCATTGCGCAGTTTATCATGCCATCTTGCACACCTCATTGCGCAGTTCTGTGCATGCTAGTTGCATTTTGCATGCACTTTATCGCGCTATCTTGCGCACCTCATTGCACAGTTTCATCCATTTTATCGCACTATCTTGCGGACCTCACGCATTTTATCGCGCTATCTTGTGCATCGCATTGCACGGTATTATGCACATTACTTGCATTTTGCACGCATTTTATCGCGCTATCTTGCGCACTTCATTGCGCAGTTTTGTGCACACTACTTGCATTTTGCATGCATTGTATCGCGCCATCTTGCGCACCTCGTTGCGCAGTTTTGTGCACACTACTTGCCTTTTGCATGCATTTTATCGCGCTATCTTCAGCACCTCATCGCGCAGTTTTGTGCACTGTACTTGCATTTTGCAACCGTTTTATCGCACGATCTTGCGCACCTCATTGCGCAGTTTCGTGCACACCACTTGTATTTTCCATGCATTTTATCGCGCCACCTTGCGCACCTCATTGCGCAGTTCTGTGCACACCAGTTGCATTTTGCATGCATTTTATCGCGCTATCTTGCGCACCTCATTGCGCAGTTTTGAGCACTCTACTTGCATTTTGCATGCATTTTGTCGCGTCATCTTACGCACCTCTTTCCGCAGTTTTATGCACACTACTTGCATTTTGCATGCATTTTAACGCGCTATCTTGCGCACCTCATTGCACAGTTTTGTGCACTCTACTTGCATTTTGCAAGCATTTTATCGCGCCGTCTTGCGCACCTCATTGCGCAGTTCTGTGCACACTAGTTGCATTTTGCATGCTTTTTATCGCGCTATCTTGCGCACCACATTGCGCAGTTTTGTGCACTCCACTTGCATTTTGCATGCATTTTATCGCGCCATCTTGCGCGCCTCTTCGCGTAGTTTTGTGCACACTACTTGCATTTTGCATGCATTTTATCGCGCTATCTTGCGCACCTCATTGCGCAGTTTTGTGCACTCTACTTGCATTTTGCATGCATTTTATCGCGCCATCTTGCGCACCTCATTACGCAGTTTTGTGCACACTACTTGCATTTTGCATGCACTTTATCGCGCTATCTTGTACACCTCATTGCCCTGCGCACTCTACTTGCATTTTGCATGCATTTTATCGCGCTATCTCGCACAACTCATCGCGCAGTTTTGTGCACACCACTTGCATTTTGCATGCATTTTATCGCGCCATCTTGCGCACCTCATTGCGCAGTTCTGTGCACACTAGTTGCATTTTGCATGCATTTTATCGCCCTATCTTGCGCACCTCATTGCGCAGTTTTGTGCACTCTACTTGCGTTTTGCATTCCTTTTATCGCGCCATCTTGCGCACCACATTGTGCAGTTTTGTGCACACTGCTTGGATTTTGCATGCATTTTATCGGGCTATCTTGCGCACCTCATTGCACTACGCACTCTACTTGCATTTTGCATGCATTTTTTTGCGCCATCTTGCGCACCTCATTGCACAGTTTTGTGCACACTACTTGCATTTTGCATGCATTTTATCGCGCCATCTTGCGCACCTCATTGCGCAGTTTTGTGCACTCTACTTGCATTTTGCAAGCATTTTATCGCGCCATCTTGCAAAACTCATCGCGCAGTTTTGTGCACTCTACTTGCATTTTGCATGCATTTTATCGTGCCATCTTGCGCACCCCATTGCGCAGTTTTTGGCACACTACTTGCATTTGGCAAGCATTTTATCGCGCTATCTTGCGCACCTCATTGCGCAGTTTCATGCATTTTATCGCGCTATCTTGCGCATCTCATTGCACAGTTTTGTGCACACTACTTGCATTTCGCATGCATTTAATCACGCCATCTTGCCCACCTCATTGTGCAGTTCTGTGCACACTACTTGCATTTTGCATGCATTTTATGGCGCTATCTTGCGCACCTCATTGCGCAGTTTTTTGCACACTACTTGCATTTTGCACGTATTTTATCGCGCTATCTTGCGCACCTCATTGCGCAATTTTGTGCACACTACTTGCATTTTGCATGCATTTTATCGCGCCATCTTGCGCACCTCATTACCCAGTTTTGTGCATGCTAGTTGCATTTTCCATGCATTTTATCGCGCGATCTTGCGCACCTCATTGCGCAGTTTTGTGCTCCCTATTTGCATTTTGCATGCATTTTATCGCGCCATCTTGCGCACCTCATTGCGCAGTTCTGTGCACACTAGTTGCATTTTGCCTGCATTTTGTCGCGCTATCATGCGCACCTCATTGCGCAGTTTTCTGCACTCTACTTGCATTTTGCATGCATTTTATCGCGCCATCTTGCGCACCTCATTGCGCAGTTTTGTGCACTCTACTTGCGTTTTACATGCATTTTATCGCGCCATCTTGCGCACCTCATTACGCAGTATTGTGCACACTACTTGCGTTTTGCATGCATTTCATCGCGCTATCATGCGCACCTCATTGCGCTGCGCACTCTACTTGCATTTTGCATGCATTTTATCACGCCATCTTGCGCGCCTCATTGCGCAGTTTTGAGCACACTACTTGCAATTTGCATGCATTTTATCACGCCATCTTGCGCACCTCATTGCGCAGTTCTGTGCACGCTAGTTGCATTTTGCATGCATTTTATCGCGCTATCTTGCGCACCTCTTCGGGCAGTTTTGTGCACCCTACTTGCATTTTGCAAGCATTTCATCGCGCCATCTTGCGCACCTCATTGCGCAGTTCTGTGCACCCTACTTGCATTTTGCAAGCATTTCATCGCGCCATCTTGCGCACCTCATTGCGCAGTTCTGTGCCATCTTGCGCACCTCACTGCGCAGTTTTCTGCACACTACTTGCATTTTGCATGCATTTTATCGCGCCATCTTGCGCACCTCTTCGGGCAGTTTTGTGCACCCTACTTGCATTTTGCAAGCATTTCATCGCGCCATCTTGCGCACCTCATTGCGCAGTTCTGTGC
>NW_021024928.1:74086-84250 GCF_004153795.1 Camellia sinensis
ATGTAGGGCAATTCTCCAATGTGGCGTTGTCCTTCCAAAATAAAGTACAATCATTCTTGCATGCATGAATGGCCTCATATCCCAAACCCAATTCACGTAAGAACTTTTTGGCTTCATAAAGGGTCCATGAAACAGTTTCATCACACTTTGGCAGAATGTCTTTGAAAACTTGCATAACCATATCGAAAGATTTGTTGCTCCATTTATTGTACACCTTCACGTGAAGCATCTTAATTACGAAGGACAAGACGGAGAACTTTTCACTCTGGATATACTTTGCGTTGAGCATCATCGAACAACTTCATGAACTTCAACAAATTGTGCCTCTCCGAACTAGTACGTTCTTCGTCGATATGGTCATCCATGAGACCACTCATGTAAATTTCTTCTAACATGGTTGGAAGTTCACCCACATTTTCATGATTGGTTGTCATTCCAGCTCGATTGCTTTCAGTATCATCGTTTCACATAGTAGGGCAAGCACGAAACATGGGAACATGTTCCCCGTGGTGGACCCAAGTTTGATAAGAACATGCGATTCCTCTTCGAATCAAGTGCAACCGTACAACGTGTCGACTAAATTCCGTGTCGTTCAAGCAATCAACACAAGGACAACGGATTTCATCCTGCGGCCCTAAATTCTTCGTAGCGAACTCAATAAATGACTGAACACCTTCTAGATACTCTTTACTTTTTAGCCTATCTTTTATCATCATCCAACTCTTGTCCATTATTGGAACAGTACACACCAAGCAAAGATGAACCTGGGAATGGACGGCAACTTAGAAAAATGCTCTGTAATGGAAGAGTGCTTCTGCAAAGTTTAGGGGTTCGATTAGCATTGCTTTTTGAAATGAGCAAAATAGTAATAACAGATCGGGATGTTTTGCCTATTTGTCAATTGCATATAGTTGGCTAATTTCACTACTAACTTGGCATGTATTCATATGCAAATGTGACATACATTCACAATACATTCACAATTCTATGTGAAACTAACACCTCCAAATATTAGTGTATTCAATACTATTTTTATGCATTATTCACAAATAAGAGTGTATTAAAGACTCTTTTAAGCATTACGCAGTAGTTGGCGTGTATTAAATACTAGACAAAGTACAAGTTCATGTGAGTATAGCGTAGTAGATGACCATTGGCTATTTGTTGCTTGCATATTTGGGTCTAAAGCTGTGACAAATATATAATATCAATAAAATTAGTTGACGTTTATTTGTTTTGAAGGTAGCTCGAAGATGTTAGATTGTTGAAAGGGTCTAATTTTGTGCATAATATGTCAATAGACTATGATTTGGGATATTTTTTCTTCTTTTCATTAGAGAAGAGTGTTAGTCAAGTTGACAACAATTATATTTCAACTATAATTATACTTTGTATTGTTCATATACTAAAAAAGTGTGTGAACAAATTTATTTTCATATTACAAAATATTTAATTTAATTACATGGATTGATTGTTCCTTCTAAGTAGTATTTCACATATATACCCTTAAAATGATTCTTCAAATCTATATTAATTAATAGGGGCATTTGCTAGTCGTGGTGCAAGATTAATTTATATGTAACATTATACTAATTTGTATATATTTGTTCCAATCAGTAGAAAAATATTACATGAAATAGACTATTAACTTAAAATAGTTAAAAAGTCAACAAAATCTAATAATCAATTACTAAAATCCAAAATTGAAACCCAATAACTACTACTAATTACATTCTACATTTGGTCTAGAATGTTCGAATGTGATATATTTACATAGATTACCACCCCTTTATGAGTTCTATACTTTCTGATGGCTTTCGTGTTCTTGCAGTAAGGGCATTTTGGTCTACAGCAGAGATGGCTCAAGCCTATTGAGGGCCTAGACAAAAAAAAATGTAGTTAGAATATGGTTTGGTGCCTTACATTGGCCATTGCCATTCTATTATTGTCCCCATTCTACACTAACATAGTGCAACTTCTTGTGCAACTTAGATTGTAAAGTTAGGTGCTTTCAGAATCAACGGTATGGTTGAAAGGCTACAGCTATCCCAGGAGATCAGAGAGATTATTTTTCGTATTTTTTCAACAAATCCTGAGTGAAAGGATGACCATGTTCTTTAATCGTCATATTGACTAGATTATCCTCTATTGCTTCTATGGAGTTCCAAAGGTTTGCAGTAGTAAGATGTGAGAGTATTTAGGCTATTGATTAATCTCACTTTCTAATCCTAATTTCTTATGTGTTGGCCACAGATTTCTCAACTGAGGCTGACTTTTAAAGAAATTATTTTCAATTATAGAAAGCAACGACGGTGTAAACCTCAAGTTTTTCGTAATGTGTTTATTGATTGGTTATCAACACGCCGTCTTGGGGAATGTGTTGATAATGTATATGTTTCTCCGTTGCGGTCATCGAAGGTAGTTAATTATATGTTTTTGAAATTTATTCGTATGTAATCAAACTTATGCATTCTATTTCCTTTGACCTTGGATTTCGTTGAACTTGGACACAAAAAGCTTGACAAAATTTGTAACCATTCTTTCAATCACGACTTTATATATATTAGAGTCAGCTATAATCACTTTTTAAAATCAGTTCTTCTTTCATGGGGCTAATGCAGTACATGATTTGCCCATAGCTTTTAAATTCATTGGTCTTCTTTCATGGGGTTAATGGAGACAAATGTTGAGTGGCTATTGATGATGACATATATAATAATATTAGACTCCTACTTGTTTTTGTTTTTTTCTTATTTTTTAATATATATAAATAAATTTGAATATGGTTTTAGCCACTCCAATGACATATTGTCTCACTGTTCTGAGATTAATAGCTTGTTTGGGGAGGCATTGAACAAGATGCACAAATGGAGTCCCCTACGACTAAAGGTCAAAATTGCATGATCATATTTTTCAAGGTTGATGACTTAGGAACAATCTTTGATTACTAACCGTGTCTAGGAATTCTTCAAGTTTTACATTTTCTCTGCTTCATTTTCATGTAAATGTCTTCCCAGAATAACATGTTACAGTATTAACCAAAGGCAAGAATAGAGATAGAGATATGTTAGATGCCCAAACTGTCGAGCAATATAAGACAACCCCAAAATCTAATTAAAAAAAATGCTCCAAATAAAAAAAAATGAATTTAGAAATTATGTAATACACAGGATTGAAGAGTTCGGAAATGGAGCATTAAAAGATACAACGTGCACAAAATTGTTTGCTTATTATGCTGTTTAGCATAGGAAAGAAACAGAGGCACATTTGGTGATATAGTTCAACAATCCAAAATCGAGAATCCAAATCCACAATCCGAAATTTCAACCAAACCCATTCACGAAATCAGAAAGCCCTAAAAAATTGTTTACGAAATAAATGGAAAATGAAAGAAAAAAAACATGTCAAAACCCTACTTGTATCGTGAGAGAAGGGGATGGGAGAGACATCGAGGAACAGATACAACCAGACAGACCCAGATAGTGTCCTTGGTGAAAGACCAAAAACACGTGCGGAGTAGGTACCACGTGCCTTCTAGTGAGGATTTGATAGTGCTTGATATGCCTACTTGCAGACAACAACCAAGGGATTACCTGAGTCGTATTTACTTCCCTTGAAATTATATTGAAATTGTTGGAACACGGTGTTTTCAAATTGGTATTGTGCACAAGATTTTTCAAAAGATGAGAAATATATTTGAGCACGACATGACATTTGCATTCATCTCACGGGTTTGTATAAAATGCATATATTTTGTTAAGATTTTCCTATTGGGCATTGTGTTCATCCTAGTGAATTTTGTACAGGAAAGGAGGTAGTGATTCCGCCGAATTGAGGGCGAGGAATATGTTTTGATAGCGCGACTCTTTTATCTTTTGTTGTTATTTTTTTCAAGCCAAGGGCAGTACATATATGGGTTCCGACAACTATTTTTGTGTAACCAGACATAAGTCTTGGAACTTGTAGCCTTGAGGGCACTTTTCTGTTTTAGATAGTGGTATCATATACTATAGATTTTTATGTTTTAGAAATGTTGAATGTATAATTGCATGTGTTGCACTTTTGTTAATTCTCCAAAATTTAATGAATATAAATCATGGGATGGTTATTATTGTAAGGATATGAGTTTTATATCTGTGTTAGATGTATGGTTATGAGGAATCTTGGACTTTTCTTATGTTTATATTTTGGGGGCATTACATAATCTATGATTTGTGTACAATAACATATTTAAAAAATTTGTATAAATGATTATTTTTTTTATTATTGTTTATACAAAGAAAATTTATTTCCCATCTATACTTATACTTTTTTAAAAAAAAAAATTGTGTGCATTGTGTATGCACTATTACTAGTACCCAAAAAAGTGAGTCGAATTGTGTGAACATTACACATATTTTGATTGATGTAGAATAGTAGAACCTATCATTTTGAATGAGATCATTACAGTTTTTGGGAATAGATCTATATATTTGGGCCAATCATATTTTGTGTATTATGCATTCATTTTTTTAATGTACAAATGCATTCTTCAAAAGAAGTATTATGCAAATTGGAAGATTAAAATGATCAAATCATGAGACATAAATGAATAGTTATGGTTGCATTAGAAAATGTGTACAAAACAAAATAAAAAAAAAATTGTTTGGTATATGTAAATATTTTGAAAACATATAAATATATATATATATATTTCAACAATTTTCTGAAAGTGGTGGTTAGAGGGCTGTTAGAAGTTCATTGAAGGGTAGATTGAGCGTTGGTGGAGGTAGTCAGCAGTAGTAATCGAAGGCAGTAGATGGTAACGGTGGCCAGAGGTGAGTGGCAGCTGAAGACAGTGAGTCAAGCAAATGAAAACTTTTTGAAAATGACCAAAAAAAAATCATATTTTTGTTTATTGTAAATATTTTTAAAATTTTGGAACTGATTCTATTTTTAATAATAGTATAGATATAGATAAATATGTGTGTGTGGTACCTTTGAGACACTAATTGAAATTTGTATTGTAATATAAGAATATCACTTTCATGCTCTCTAGGTAAATTTATAATTATTTATTTAATAAAATAATAAAATAGTGATAATTATTAAAATCTTCAACTAATGTAATATAGTAAGACATTGTGAGCCGAGCGATAATGAGTATTATTTACACTAAACATTGTGGCACGGATTGGAGTCATGAGGTAAACATATATTCTCAATTAACTGCCTTTTGTTATGTAAAATTAAGAAATACTAATTACTAATATGAATTAGTGACACATAAGATTAACATCCAATCTTAATTAGTTGATTGTTTATTAATTTTAGTTTAATTTTTTCAATTTTTTGACTGTTGAGAACTTAACTAGCTAGTGGCATGAACAAGAGTATGACAGCCTCTATAACGACGAAGCTCCAACAAGAGAGAGAGAGAGAGAGAGAGAGAGAGAGAGGAGGGAGAGATGTGTTTGCTTGCCTTAAAAGAGATCCTTAGTAGTTAGTGGTAGTTAGAACAAAGCATCAACCTATTGTTTGTTTCTGTAATTGAGATTTCTTTTAGTTTAAGCATTTTCAACGTTAGGTTTTCAAAAAAAGGAAACGGGCATAGTATTTTATGCAAATTGGTGGACAATGAACCTTAGCTTGTTAAAAAAAAGAAAAAAAAAAGGTATATAATTCTAACTTTTCTAAAATTTGAAAAAAATATAGTAAATTTTATAATTTTTGCATAATTATACATTGGTCTCCCTTTTAATAAAGTTAAAACCAATTGTACGAAAACACAAAAAAATAAGCAAGTTAAAGTATACATTTTTATGTAAAAGAGACGACATCCATAAAACTTATTGATTAAAAAAACAATGATTAAGTGTTATATAAATTATAATTTTAAGAAAAATCAATATAATTATGTCAAAATTATGAGAATTATCGTATTTTTTTAAATCTAAAAAAAAAATCAATGTATTTTATCAATTAAACTAAAAAACACATACAGGAATCGTCAATATCCCAAATGTTGCAATTACTTACTGAAATTTATCATCAATTTGACAAGAAGAACCATAGGAAGCTCGACCACGATTGGCAGATCGACCACGAAATGAACCACGACTAGGCTTATAGAAGCGCGATTCACTACGATAAGAAGAACCTCTGCCCCTCTGAGTGGAAGCCAAACGCCCGCGAGTAGATGGAGAAGATGAACTTGGAGAAGGACCTTTGAAAACAGCATAAGCAACAGTAAGATCAGAGGAAGTTACCTTACTCTCAACATGTATTGCCTCAGAACAGAGCAAGGAAGATAATTCCTCCATGGATATACTCTCAGAACGAGCTCGGATTGCAGTTCTGAAGGCATCATATTCAGAGGGCAAACCGTTTAGGGTAATCAAAACAATGTCCTCATCATCAATCGAAGAGTTGTCAGATGCAATTGATCAACAATGTCCTTAATGTGATTCAAGTATTGCTCCATTGAATCTGATTTCTTGTTAATGGAGTTCAATTTGTTCTTCAATTGGTGGATATGGATCGTGAAAGAGAAATAAATCGTTTGTCAAGAGCGTTCCAGATTTCGGAGCAAGAATGGAGATGAAGAACTGATGAAAAGATTGAGGAAGATAATGTAGTCGTGATACAGCTGAGAAGGTGAGCATCGATTGATTGCCAACGAAGATACTCAGGATTGAATACCTCCTTTCCAGTTGCATCTTGAGCCTTAATTTTCGGACACAACGAACATCCATCAACAAACCCTAGCAAATTCGTAGCCCTAAGAATGTTTTGAAATTGATTTTTCCAAATCAAAAAATTTGTGGAATCAAGTTTAACAGTGACAAACGAACTAAGATTAGAAATCAAGAGATTCAGATTTGAAGGTAACGAAGAATCAACAGTGGAAGGTAGGTTTGAAGGTAACTCAGCCATGAGAGAGAATCGAAGCTCGTGGGAGCATTCACTGCTCTGATACCATGTAGAAAGAAACTATATTTTCCTTTTTATTGAATTATGAAATTAGTAATACAATTGTTTATGTAGTACAGGACTAGCACTAACTATACCACTAACTGTTATGATTAACTAACTCTAATATAACTACATACTAACTCAAGCTAAGTTGTAATAGAAAATAGTTACACAAGATCTTTAGGATCTATATTCTCTTCAGTCCCCCACAAACAAATGGGTGAAGGAAAGACCATGAGTTTGGCAGAAAGACTGTGAAATCGAGAAGCAGACAAGGGTTTAGTGAAGATATCAGTAACCTGGGCTTCAGTAGGAACATATTTGAGTTGAATAAGCATGGCAACAACTTTGTCGCGAATGAAGTGACAATCAATTTCGATGTGTTTGGAGCGAGAGTGAAACACGGAATTGGTGGCAAGAGAAAGGGCTGAGAGATTATCACAGTAAAGAAGAGGAGCAGAGGACTGAGGAATACCAAACTCAGTAAGCAACATAGTCAACGAAGTAAGCTCAGCAGTAGTATTAGCAAGAGAACCATACTCGGCCTCAGTCGAACTACGAGACACAGTGAGTTGCTTCTTGGAAGACCAAGAATTGAGATTAGACCCAAGAAAGACACAATAGCCGGAGGTGGATTTGCGATCCTGAAGGTCACCAGCCCAATTGGAATCAGAATAAGCCTGTAAAGAGAAAGAACCAGGAGAAAATGAGAGACCATGAGAGAGAGTGCCTTTCACAAACTGAAGAAGGCGTTTAAGAGCAGTAAAATGGCCAAGAGAAGGGGTATGCATGTGTTGACAAGCATGATTGACAGCATAGGATAAATCAAGTCTGGTGATAGTCAAGTATTGCAAAGCACCGACAAGGCTGAGAGAAGGGCAAAGAATCACTAGGAGACACAGGAGACTTGATAGCAACAGGAGTGGAACAGGGCTTACAAGATTGCATACCATCCTTGACTAAAATCTCATAAGCATATTTTTGCTGGGAAAGAAAATACCCCTGAGAAGAAGAGTGAACAGCAATCCCAAGAATGTAAGAAAGTTCACCAAGCTCCTTCATAGAGAAAGCAAGATGCATTTGAGCAAGAAGAAACTGAAGCTAAGTGGGATTGTTGCCGGTGAGCAAAATGTCATCAACATATACCAGGAGATAAGTAACAGAACTAGCAGTGCGATGAACAAATAGAGATGTATCACATTTGCTATTGACAAAGCCTTGAGACAACAGAAAAGAGCTAAAAGTACAATACCAAGCGCGCGGGGCTTGTTTCAAGCCATAGAGAGCCTTATGAAGCCGACAAACATGAGAAGAGAGAGAAGCATCCTCAAAGCCAGGAGGTTGAAGTATAAACACTTCTTCATCTAACCGGCCATGTAAAAAGGCATTAGAAATGTCTAACTATTTCAGAGGCCACTGATGAGAAAGAGCCATACAAAGAAAAATCCGAATGGTAGGTTGCTTGGCAACGGGACTTAAGGTATCATGGAAATCAAGACCCGCTTCTTGTAAATAACCCTTAGCAACCAAACGAGCCTTATGTCGGGCAATGGAACCATCAGAATTGCGTTTGATGTGAAAGACCCATTTACAGCTAATGACATTCTTGTGAGGTGGAAGAGGAACCAACGACCAAGTACCTTGTTTTTGTAAGGCAGAGAACTCATCCCTCATGGCTTGGGTCCAAAGAGGATTGGTAAGAGCAACCGTGTGAGAAACAGATTCAATAGCAGAAGAAGAAGAAGAAGAAGAAGAAGAAGAAGAAGAAGAAGAAGAGGAAGAAAGGGAAGAAGCAGATAAGAGACAAGTGGAGGCAAGAGTTTTGGACCTGGTTTGCATAGGATGAATATTTGGCAAGGATGGAGAAGAAGATAAGGGAGGCAAATGAATAGAAATGTGGTTAATAGGAATACCAAGAGGAGAAGTGGCAGGAGAAGCAGGAACAGAAGCTGCAGGGGAAGGTAAAATAGAAGATCTAGAAGAGGTAGCCCGAGACTGTGCTGCAAGATTGCCAAGGACGGGAGCAACAGAAGCTGGAGCAGGAATAGTGGCTGGAATGGGAGTTGAAAGGGAACTAATACCAAGAGAAAGAGGAACAGTAGAAGGAGAGGACCAAGAAAAGGAAGAAGGAGGACAAACAGATAAAGAAGAAGATTCAGCTTTATGAAAAGGAAACATAGTTTCATGAAAGACAACATGTCGAGATATGTAAATACGACCGGTAGATGGATCCAAACAGCGATACCCCTTAATAGAAGGATGATAACCAAGGAACACACAGGGAATTGATTTAGGAATTAGTTTAGAGGGAAAATATGGTTTAAGCCAAGGAAAACACAAACACCCAAACACTTTTAAGATATTATAGTCAAGAGGACGATGATAAAGCATGTCAAAAGAAGTGGACGGAGCAATAGAAGGGCTAGGTAAGCGATTAATAAGATAGGTAGCAGTTGCTAAAGCATCAAACCAAAACTCAAGAGGAAGAGAAGAATGATGTAAAAGAGCAGTAGCAGTCTCAGTTAAATGCCTATGTTTGCGTTTAGCGACTCCAATTTGGGATGGAGTGTGAGGACAAGTAGACTGATGAAGAATGCCATGGGTAAGAAGAAAATCAACCATTTTATTACTAAAATATTCACCACCACCATCTGTGCAAAGCACAGTGAGCGGAAAGCCAAATTGTTTTTCCACAAAAGCTTTAAAAGCAACAAATTTTGAAAATACCTCACTCTTGTAATGTAAGGGAAAAAGCCATGTAAATTTGCTATATTCATCAATGAACAAAACATAGAATCGAAAACCAGATACAGATGGGGTAAAAGGGCCCCAGACATCACTGTGTACTAAGGATAGTGGTTTATTAACGGTAGAAGAAGAAAGGTGAAATGGAAGCCTATGGCTTTTAGAAACAGAACAAGAGATACAATTTTTAAGAGAATTAGTAACATGAAAATGAGGATGCAAATGTTGAAATTTGAGAGAAGACGGATGCCCCAATCTGTGGTGCCAAATAGAGGCTGAGCCAGATGAAGTAGTGCTGAGAAGAGCTTGAGGAGAAGTCAAAGCTGGAGGAAAGGCAAACTGGTACAGACCATTGACATGGAAGCCTCTATGAAGTTAGTAGAGGCCGATCTTTGATCGGGGCGAGAGGGGGTGCTCATAGCTGAC
Organism: Camellia sinensis; assembly: GCF_004153795.1. Classification (NCBI taxonomy): domain Eukaryota; kingdom Viridiplantae; phylum Streptophyta; class Magnoliopsida; order Ericales; family Theaceae; genus Camellia; species Camellia sinensis. Next base: position 84,212 of record NW_021024928.1, read on the forward strand.
CTTCCCCAATCGTACCCAAGTTCCCGAGCCGAGGCAACT
>NW_021024928.1:101855-112006 GCF_004153795.1 Camellia sinensis
CCTTGCTTGAAAACCAGACTTATGATTTAGTGAAGTTGCCTAAGGGGAGGAAAATTTTGAAAAATAAGTGGGTCTTCAAATTGAAGAATGATGGCAAGAATCTAAGGTACAAGGCATGTCTTGTTGTTAAAGGCTTTGGGTAAAAGAAATGTGTTGATTTTGATGAAATTTTCTCGCTATTTGTGAAGATGACTTCTATTCAGGTTGTACTTAGCATGGCCGCAAGTATAAATCTTGAAGTTGAGCAACTTGATGTGAAGACCACATGTCTTCATGGCTACCTTAAAGAGCAAATTTACATGGAGCAACCCGAAGGATTTGTAAAGAAAAAGAAAAAGAAATTTGTTTGCAAATTGAAAAAAAATTTGTATGATCTCAAGCAAGCCCCGCGGCAATGGTACAAAAAATTTGATTCTTTCATGATGAATAATGGTTTTTCTAAAACCATTTCGGACCATTGTGTATTTGTGAAAAAATTTCTGGATGGTAAATTTATTATTCTTTTGCTTTATGTTGATGACGTGTTAATTATGGGTCAAGATTATACCATGATAAACAGGTTGAAATTGGAGTTGAGCAAGTCTTTTGCTATGAAAGATTTGGGGCCGGCAAAGCAAATACTTGGTATGAAAATTGTTCGTGATCGCAAAGAGGGGCTGATTTGGTTATCTCAAGAAAGCTACATTGAGAAAGTTCTTGAGAGGTTCAACATGAATAAAGCAAAGTCGATTGGTTGTCCACTTGCGGGTCACTTCAAACTTAGTTCGAATCAATGTCCTATAAGTGAGAAAGAAAAGGAAGAGATGTTGAAAATTCCTTATGCTTTAGCAGTTGGTTCTTTGATGTACGCCATGGTTTGTACAAGGTCGGATATTGCTCACGCCGTTGGTGTTGTGAGTCGTTTTCTCTCTAATCCGGGTAAAGAACATTGGGCAGCGGTAAAATGGATTCTAAGGTATCTTCGAGGGACTTCAAAGGTGTGTTTGTGTTTTGGGGATGGTAAGCCGATGCTTGATGGGTTCACAGATTCTGACATGGCCGGTGATATTGATTCTAGGAAATCTACTTCGGGATATTTGATGACTTTTGCAGGGGGAGCTGTGGCATGGCAATCTAAATTACAAAAATGTGTTGCTCTCTCAACTACCGAAGCTGAATTTATTGCCATTACGGAAGCTTGCAAAGAAGAGCTATGGTTGAAGAAATTTTTGCAAGAGTTGGGTTTGAAGCAAGAAAAGTATGTGCTTTATTGTGATAGTCAAAGTGCTATTCATTTGAGTAAAAATTTTACTTTTCATTCGAGATCGAAACACATTGATGTGAGACACCATTGGATTCGTGATGTGTTAGATTCGAAACTGTTGCAACTCGAAAAGGTTCACACAGATTATAATATTTCAGATATGTTGACAAAGACTTTGTTGAGGGACCAACATTTAAAGTGTCGAACTTTGGCGGGTATGGTTGATTTCTCCACCTAAGTCGGTAGGGGGAGAATTGTTGGGTATACCTCCTTATTGGAGTGTAGGACCCAATTGGTTTTAGAAAAAGAGTTTAACTTGGTTTAGTATTAATTATAATATATTTTTATATATTATATTTAATTTGTGTAGATCCAATCCAATTTGGAAACAACTAAGGTTTGATAATAAACCCTAGATTCACAATATTTTAGGGTTTTGTTTTTGCTCATCCCAAGGTGAAGAGAACGGCTGCTACACATACTCCACTTTGGTGAAATCAATTTTTTGGATGTGTGAACAGTGGAATTAATTTGGGTAGTTCTTTGCTTCGTTTTCGGTGTTGATTTGGTTCGTTATTTTGGATCTTCTACAACTCTGATTCTGAAGATTTTTGTTCATCTATTTGGTGAGGTCTTTCCTCTTGTTTATTTATGATTATTTGAAACTCACTTAAGGGTGGTTTTGTGAGACCATTCGTGTCTCGTTTGTAATCGTTTGGAATTTATTTGGTTGATAGTGGAATCGGATTTCGATCCCGTGGACATACCTCACATTGAGGGAACCACGAAAAAATTCTTGTGTTGCCGTTGATTTAATTTTTTCGCATTAGTTTTTATTCCCATTAATTGATTTACTTGTGGGGAATTACATATTTTCCCAAACAGGTCTCATGCAGGCTTGACACAAATTGAGAGTCGAGATCACTTTGTCACATTGACACATCATTGCTATTAACGATAGTGAATAACTGCTCAATTATAAGTGATTCAGATTGATAATAGGCACAAACCCATCGTAATTGTCTCTAAATACTAGCACTAATACCATTCTTACAACAACATCATCATTTATACTGAATTCAGATCACTTGTCCCACTCCATGTATCCTTCATTACTAAATCTGATTGATTCATAGACTCACTTTTAGTGGTATAGACAATCTTATTAACCAATAAAATGTTTGAGGACAGAACTGATGCATAAAAAAGGGGATAGATGATCTGAATTCTCATTTACTTGCATTATTGTGTCCCCTTAATAACTACTTAATTTCATCAATTTTTTTTCTATTTATTATCATTGAATATATATATATATATATATATACAGAGAGAGAGAGAGAGAGAGAGAGAGAGAGAGAGAGGCATTTTGTCACAGAAAGTAAGTGCTGGGAGAGCTAAAAGTACGTTTCGTAATGGAGGTTTTTTTTCTTCATGCCATAGAACTAGGTCATGTTCATGAAAGTTGGGTATGGAGCTTGGATTATAAATGCAAAGAAAAAAAAAATTAAAAAACTGCTCAGAATTTAAATGTATGATATAATTTAAATTTGGTGTATATGTGTCACATTTAGGATGATTATGATCATATTATAATTTTTTTACCTTTTTTTCAAAGTATTTTCAGCAAATATATATTCAAAAAATATTAAGTGCACGTAATTAAGATATAAAAACTGTACAAAAATGTGTTACGTTTTGTGTTCTAATTTTATGCACCTAGATTTTATTTATTTATTTATTATTTTTTTTCTGAGAATATTTTTTGAACCCATGGGATTGCTGAGACGATCTTTCATTGCTTTGATGAACAATGCAAGGGAGGGGGGTGTTGATGATTGAATACTTTGGCATGGGGCTAATTTACAATTTTTTATTTTGATAAATTATATCGGTAGTCCCTATATTTTAATTCTTATCATTTTGGTCTCTGTAGTTTCAATTGTTTAGATTTTTACAATGAATTTATAATTTTATTTCAATTTAGTCCAATTGATTATAACCGTTAACCTTTTTTTTAATAAAAATTATATACATAAATGGCATGCATCATGCTTTTAGACATAAAATTATAAACTTTCTTAATTCAATGACTTAATCTTAATTAATTCAGTGATAATTTTTCGTCAAAAATATTAACATCGTTATTAATTAGGCCAAATCGACAAAAAAAATTTAGATTTAAGGATTAAATTGAACTAATTAAAAATATAAAAACTAAAATAATATAAGAAGTAAAATTTAGAGACCGCTAGGATAAATTTTCTTTTTTTTATTGGGCCCAAAGGAACCAAAAAAAACAAAAAAATGGTTGGTACATTTAGATAGATAAGTTAATGAAATAAGCTGTCAACTGGGCTGTCCTTGCCTTACCAAAAGCACCCTAGTGTGGTATCCTCATAAAAAGTTTAGAGAAATTATAATTCAAATCCTACTTGAAAAAAAAGTTAGGTTATAAATATACTTATAATACGAATTGCTTCTTCTCTTTTAAAAAATTACAAAGCCTTCGTATGAGAATATTTTATTTAATAAAATTAACTAGATAAATTCCTAAATGCTCTCTTAGAAAATAATAAAATTACTTGAATTATTAATTGAAATATATTTTTGATATTACTAAAAACCGTTAATTCACTTAATGATTTATTGATAAAAGATGCTATTTGTTATGAAATTAAAAAATTCAAGGGGTAGGATGCAATTTCTAAAACCACATGGATAATTCGTATTTTAAGCTAATCTCAAAGGATGTATTTTAATTTACCCTTAAAAAATTATTATGATGCATAAAAAAATTATGAAAAAGTATAATTTAAATATAAAATATGAAGAAATTCCAGTATCTTTAATCACCAAAACTAAGAAAATATGAAAAATAAAAAACTGAAAAACATATTTAAAAAATAAAACCAACGAAAGTGATTCTTGTTTAGAATTTTGACATCATACCTTAGTTATTAAAGTACCATATAAAATATTATAGTTCATAAAATATAATTTAAACAAAAAGAAAGTATATAAAGATAAGAAATTTTAATATATAGCACAAATTTTTGTTTTAAAAATGCATACGCTTTCCTCCATTTAGATTCAAACAAAGGCATACAATTTTAAAATTTAACCAAAATTATTCATAGTGATTTGATCCATGATGGACAGTTGTGAATATTATGTATAACAGCATAGAAGCAGACACAGGAAATAAGAAAGAGTAATTATTTTTTGTTCTTCAGTCATCATCAATATAAAAAATAGAGGGATAGTTTCTTCTTCTTTATTTATTTATTTATTTTTTTAATAAGAAGGAAAACAATTGTTTTATATTTATATAGGACTCTTGGAAGCAGATATATCGTTAATTATAATCATTTTTGGTGATTATAATAGTTTAAATTAAGTGAATCTAAATTTATCACTAATCGATAATTACTTGTTTACAAATATAACTGATGTGATATTTTTCCTAAGGAAAATGATATACAAGCTCACTTTCTAAACTTATTTTTTAGACCCAATGATATGTAAGTAATATGATTGGTTGATGATTAGAAAAAGTATGAGAGAGAGTATTGCCTTAAATTCCTAATTGATTGTCACATTATTGAATTTGAAAAATTAGTCTAATTTAATAATAATGCTCTCTACCCAAAAGTTTCTGAGTTCCTCTCTCTCTTCGCGCAAGTGTGTCTATGGGCCTGCTTGTTTTCAAAGGTAGGTTGGGTGGGATTGTTAGTGAGAGGATTATTAGTGAGGGGACTGCTAGTGAAAGGAGAAAGAAAAATTGTATTTGTTTGATAGCCAGTGGACTAGCAATAGTTCTTCTTTGTTTTGAGATAAGAGTGAGATTAACTATGTAAAATTTTACAAATACCCTTGTTGCGACATTATCAAATTTGGGCTTATACCAACTAATAAAAACATTACATATTTTAATATCAAAAATATATTTTATAAATATTAAAATTATATTTTAATATTAAAAATACATTTCATAAATATATATTTTTTTGGTGCTATTTTTTTTTAATATAAGTTTTTTGGTATAAATATTATTATACTAGTATATTTTTATATAAAGAATAGTGGAGTAAAAAATGGTGGAATAATTAAAATGAGAGAGAAAAGAATATACTAATCAAGTAGTGTAAGTAAATTAAGTAGGTAATAGAGGGCAAAATAATAAATCCCCTTCTAATTTTAAAAAATTATTTTTCTAATACCATCTCTCATAGGGACTACTATTCACACCCATGAAGTCCTATCATAATCTCCAAATATTGTGAATCTCCTTTATTTTGTAAACAAATATAATATTGATCGACTCTATATCCGTTTTAATCCAATATCATCTCCTATAACCCAAAATAAACCGACCTGTATGTGTATTGTAGGAGTTTGTAAAGTGTAAGGCATTTTGTATTATAATTACAAATCTGTCGGTGGTTTCTTGTTATTGTTCTGCTTGTTCCAATGGACATAGTTTTCAGAAACATATATGCACTTAGCGGAGTAGCACCTGCGTTGCACGTGGTAAATTTTCTCTTTCTTTCTTTCTTCTTCTTTTTTGTTTTTTTATTTTTTGTTTTCTAGTTTTTTTATTAGCTTTTATAATAATTTTTAACTTTTTGTGTTTCACCTTTTAAATAGTTGCATTAGTCAAACCGTATGAGTAGGTATTGAATATATGAAAAAAGAATAAAAATTAGTATAAACATTTCACATATTACCCTATATTTTTATATTAATATTTAAGTATTAAAATTTTGAAAGTAAATCGAAACCAATTATATAAAATAATTGAAATGCATATCACATGGTTAGATTTATTACTATTAAATATATAATTCATTAGATTATTTTACTTTTGTTATGTATATGTATGTAACCACTTGAAAATTAAAAGGTGAAGAAATAAAACACTCAATTAACATAGTAAGGGTCAGTTTGGGAAGAGTTTTTTCAGGTTTTTTTGGCTATTTTAGTCACAAAAGACAAAATATACTATTTTAGCCACAAAAAACAAAACATCACATCCAATCCATAATCATTACACTCTTCTCTCATAAAAAAAGTCAAAAAAGTCAAAAAGCCCTTCCCAAACCAAACTTTTTAGCCCAGGCTAAAATAACTAAAAAAGTCAAAAAGCCAACCCACTTCCCAAACGGAGGCTAATAATATTATTATTAAAGGTGAAGAAGTAACTAATATTGTAATATTATTATTATTTTGAAATAAAATATGTAAAGGAAATTGAAAATTAAAGTATTTTTATAAAATTTATTTATTCTATAGTTTATCCTCTTTGCCGTTAAACTTTAGGAATTTGTTTTCTTCTCTAGTTTGATTTTGTTGGAAAAATGGTGTTATATAGGTTTATTTTGGGCTGATTTTAAGTCCAAAATTGAGTGGGCTCCGAACGTCTTTTGGGGCAAGTCTGAAGAGGTGAAGTATTCCTTGTCGCATGGCAAGTCACACGGTGAAGACGGTTTGTCAAAACCATTTATGAGTGAATGGGAACATGACGTTGTTTACGGGTTCGTGGAATGAGCATTTAAAGTTTTTAATGTGGGTTTCTTTGTGAGGCTTGTCCCACATTGAAACTCTATGAGAGTTTTGTTGAGTATATAAGCTCTAGCCTACAACACTTGGGTTGGGCCCCAAGGGGCACCCCAAGTTTGTAGAAGGGAGGAGTTATGGACAAAGTGAACCTTAGCCCAAACCACTACACGAGCACCGCCGCCGTCCGGCCGTATCGGGTGCAGTTGTGGGTCAGGTCAATTATTGTATTAATTTTTTAGATGAAATTTATTTGAATTTTTTCAAAAATTATTGCGGGAAAAATTAATTTGAAAATTCAAATTTGAATTTGAATTCAAATTCTTATAAAAAAGTTGTGCCTCTTTATGTCCGAATTTCCTACAGTAACTGCCGAACAGTTTTTAACAGTTTCAGATCTGTTAAACTGGACAGGTTTCAAACTACCCAGCAGTTAATCTGTTGAAACAGTTTGCAAATCTGTTTGAATTCAAATAACACCTGTTCAATTCAAAAACCCATCTGTTCACTTCAAATTAAGCACATATTCGGGTCTATGAATACATACCATATTCCACCACTTTACCAATCCGAAAATCAGTCAGATAAATATTGTTCTTGCTGTCCAGATTTCATTTGTTTGCATTATTTCTTCATATTAGTTTTAGAGATAAAATAAAGAGAGTATAAGAACACAAGGTTCTAGTTCGCCGTACAAATTTGTGTGGAGTGCTACTACAAGTTTGTGAAGATCATTGTATCCTGGGAGATAGATGCCACTCAACCGTAAGCATCGTAGCGGGGCGAATCTGTCTTAAGGATAGAGTGTCACACACTCGACTTGGTCTTTATTTATTTATTCAGTTCGACAAAATAAATTCTGTAAGTCTTTATTTTATTTTGTTTGTTTTAATATCCATTTATTTTATTTACACAGAAGATTGTTCCAACAATCTTAAGACATATTCAAATTATTTTGTTTACAGAATTTTTCGTTTGTTTCCTTTTCTCTTTCTTCTTTTAAGAAAATTATTTTCTGTGAATTTATAATTTAATATTCTGGTTGGAAAAATAAATAGTGGTTATATGCTATTTGACAGATAGTAGTAATATACTGTCTATTTTGTTTGACAACTAGTAGTAATATACTGGTGTCATTAACAATTCAGAATATATATTTGTGGAATTTTGTCAGAAATTAATTTTGGTTTTTAGAAATTATTTTATGAGTGTTCTTTAATTAAAAATAAATTAAGTTTTTAATTATTGAAGTGAAACAAAAATTTAATTTTCTATGTGGAATTAATTTCGTTAAATAAAATTTTATTATATTTCCAAATTAATTGGAAAATAAAAGTTACATTCTTGTTTCTTTTATTTTTACAGAATTTAATTCTGTGAATTTGGATTAATTTTCTGTGTAGTATAAATTCTAATTATAATTTTGTTTTATAAATTAGAATCAATGGCTACTGAAACAAATGCTCAAACAAATACTACTGTGGTGGCTGCAATGACGCCAGCCCCCTCTCCTGTGGTGACAGTACCGGTATATCACGGTGAAAAGCCAGAGAAGTTCTCAGGAACTTATTTTAAAAGATGGCAACAGAAAATGTTGTTCTATCTTACAATTCTGAACCTGGCTCGTTTCCTCCTTGCGGATGCTCCTATTTTAAAAGAGGATGAAACCGACCGGCAAGTGGTTGCTGCGGTTGATGTTTGGAAACATGCCGATTTCCTTTGTCGGAACTACATCTTGAACGGACTTGACAACACATTATACAACGTCTACAGTCCTATCAAGACAGCAAAGGAACTTTGGGAGTCTTTGGAGAAAAAAATACAAAACGGAAGATGCCGGTTCAAAGAAATTTGTGGTTGGAAGATTCCTAAATTTTCTAATGGTTGATTCAAAATCTGTGATCAACCAAGTTCAAGATTTCCAACTCATTTTGCATGACATTCACGCAAAAGGCATGTCTCTCAGTGAATCCTTCCAAGTTGCAGCTTTAATTGAAAAATTACCACAAGGCTGGAAGGAATTCAAGAACTACCTCAAACACAAGTGCAAAGAAATGTCTATGGAAGAATTAATTGTGCATTTGAGAATTGAGGAGGACAACCGCAATTCTGAAAAGCGAGTTGGTAAGCATCCTATGGAGTCTAAGGCAAATGTGGTGGAACATGCTTCAAAAATCAAGAAACGAAAGTCTTCAGGAGAAAGTTCATCACAAGGCTCTAAAGGGGAGGAAAATAAAAAGTATAAGTTTAATGGAAAATGTTACATCTGTGACAAAGAGGGACATCGGGCCAAAGATTGTCGTAGCGAAGGCAAAAGCAAAAGCAAAACAAGAACAAACAAGAAGCTTGCTCAAGCCCATATGACCGAAGTGGACAAGATTTTTAATGGTGTAGATGACATCAATCTTTCTGCAGTTGTTTCTGAGGCAAATATTGTCGGAAATCCTAAAGAATGGTAGGTGGACACTGGTGCTACTCGCCATATCTGTGACGACAAAAAAATGTTCACATCTTATTCTATAGTGGATAATGGTGAACAACTTTTTATGGGCAACTCCTCAACTTCCAAAGTTGAAGGACAAGGGAAGATTGTACTCAAGATGACATCTGGAAAGGAACTCACTCTCAACAATGTGCTGCATGTACCGGACATTCGCAAGAATTTTGTTTCCGGATCTTTGTTGAGTAAGAATGGGTTTAGGCTAGTTTTTGAGAGTGATAAATTTGTACTTACTAAGAATGAGATGTATGTAGGAAAATGTTATATGTCTGATAGCCTTTTCAAGTTAAATGTAATGACCGTTGTACCCTCAGTTATTAATAATAACACATCTTCTTCTTACTTGTTTGAGTCTTCAAATTTATGGCATGATAGACTAGGACATGTTAATTATGGATCTTTGCGTAGATTAATTAATATGGAATGTTTACCTAAATTTGACATTGATTCAAATCATAAATGTGAAATTTACGTTGAGGCAAAATTATCTAAAACTCTTTTTCATTCAATTGAAAGAAGTACGGAACCACTTGAATTAATTCATAGTGACATTTGTGATTTTAAATCAATTCAAACCAGAGGTGGGAAAAAGTATTTTATCACTTTTATAGATGACTATACTAGATATAGTTATGTTTATTTAATTCGAACCAAGGATGAAACTTTGGAAACTTTCATTCAATATAAGAATAAAGTTGAAAATCAACTTGGTAAGAAAATCAAGAAACTGAGAAGTGATAGAGGTGGTGAATATGAATCACCGGTGTGGAATTAATTTGGTTGAATAAAATTTTATTTTATTTCCAAATTAATTGAAAAATAAAAGTTATAATTTTTTATTTCTTTTAT
>NW_021024928.1:112056-194099 GCF_004153795.1 Camellia sinensis
TGAAAGGAAAAATAGGACTTTAAAAGAAATGATGAATGCCATGTTAATTAGTTCTGGATTATCTCAGAAGTTGTGGGGGGAAGCAATACTTTCTTCTAATTATATTTTAAATAAAGTACCCCGAAAGAAAGTGAATCAAACACCTTATGAATTGTGGCATGGAAGAGTACTATCCTACATATACTTAAATGTGTGGGGGTGTTTGGATAAAGTGGCTATTCCTAGTCCTAAAAAGACTAAGATAGGTCCTAAGACCATTGATTGCACTTTCATTGGTTATGCCAAGAATAGTAATGCATATCGGTTTTTGATTTATAAATCAGAACATACTGAAATGCATGTAAATACTATTATTGAGTCTCGGAATGCATCTTTCTTTGAACACGTGTTTCCGAATAAGACTGGACAAGAGACTAGTAACAATAAAAGATTTCATGTTGCTATTACTAGTCAGGATCAAGAACATGATCAAGAATAAGAGTTAGATCAAAATGAGGAAGAGGAACTTAGGCATAGTAAACGTGCTAGAACCTCAAAATCTTTTGGTCCAGATTTTCTAACATATTTGTTAGAAAATGAACCTTTAACTTTTGAAAAGGCTATGTCCAGTCCTGAGATTCCTTTATGGAAAGAAGCTGTCAATAGTGAAGTTGAATCCATCTTGCAAAATCACACTTGGGAATTAGTGGATTTGTCACCAGGTTGTAAACCTCTTGGGTACAAGTGGATTTTCAAAAGAAAATTGAAAGCGGATGGATCAATTGACAAATACAAGGCAAGGCTTGTGGTCAAAGGTTTTAGACAAAAAGAAGGTCTTGATTACTTTGACACATACTCATCGGTTACTAGAATAACATCCATTAGAATGTTAATTTCCATTGCATCTTTATACAATTTAGAAATTCATCAAATGGATGTAAAAACTGCTTTCTTAAATGGTGAGTTAAATAAAGAAATTTACATGGAACAACCAGAAGGTTTTTCTGTTCCAGGAAAAGAAAAGAAAGTGTGTAAATTGGTTAAATCATTATATGGTTTAAAACAAGCGCCAAAGCAATGACATGAGAAATTTGACAAGGCAATGATGTCAAATAGATTTAAAATTAATGAGTGTGACAAATGTGTTTATATTAAAAACACAGACAAATGTTATGTCATTGTATGTCTTTATGTAGATGATATGCTCATCATAGGTAGTAATAATGATATGATTAAAACTACCAAGAAAATGTTGAATAAACATTTTGACATGAAGGACATGGGCATTGCTGATGTAATACTTGGTATGAAAATTACCAAAACATCAGAAGGATATGCTTTGTCACAATCTCATTACATTGACAAAATACCTGATAAATTTAGCAAAGATGATGACCATCTTGCTAGAACACCTGTAGATGTTAATTTGTTTCTATCTAAGAATGTACAGGAAAGTATTTCTCAATTAGAGTATGCCCAAATTATTGGAAGCTTAATGTACTTGATGAACTGCACCCGCCCAGATATAGCTTATGCAGTAAGTAAATTAAGTTAGATATATGATTACCCAGGGAGTTAGAACACTGGAAAGAGCTATAAGGTTTCTTAGATATCTCCGATTTACTCGTTAATTATACTAGATATCCAGCAGTACTTGAAGGATACTGTGATGCAAATTGGATATCGGATACTAGAGACTCGAAGTCCACCAGTGGGTATGTCTTTACTCTTGGTGGTGCGGCTGTATCTTGGAAATCTTCCAAACAGACTTGTATTGCTAGGTCTACTATGGAATCAAAATTCATAGCTTTAGACAAAGCAGGGGAAGAAGCAGAATGGTTTCGCTACTTCCTTGAAAATATTCCAGTTTGGCCTAAACCGGTGCCTGCTATATGCATATATTGTGATAGTCAATCAGCAATTGGTAGAGCACAGAGTCATATGTATAACGGTAAGTCACAACGTATTCGTCGTCGACATAACACCGTACGACAACTACTCTCCAATGGAATTATTACCATTGAATATGTGAAGTCTAAAGACAACATAGCAGATCCACCAACCAAAGGGTTAGCAAGAGATTTAGTTGAGAATTCATCGAGGGGAATGGGACTAAAGCCTATTAAATAAGAGTTACCATAACGGCAACCCAACCTAGTTGACTGGAGATCCCAAGATCTAGGTTCAGAGGGACAACCGAGTTGTGTATGACTCAGAAGGATCACTGGGGAGTCCGACTCACCCATTTCTAGGATGAAATAGTGATGTTTGTAGCGTTTTAGGTTAAGTAAAATTTTAATGATTCTTATATCTAGGTAAACCTAGTGGAGTATAGCAGGATACTCTTCATAAGAATCACCTATATGAGTGTGAACTAGGCTGGTCCTATGAGATTTGTGAAGAGCTACAATTCTCTAGAGCACTCATGAAAGACCAGGTTGTTCAGGGCCCAAATGAACACAATAGTGAGAACTAAACTGTGTCTGGGGATATACTGTGTGAGTTCTATTGTATTGGTTTACAAAAACGGCTGAACAGTTCAAGACATTATGTTCACTGGTTAGCTAGTAAATCCGATAGTGTCTCACAAGGGAAGGTTCAAAGCCAAAAACTACCTATCCTTTGCAGAATATTTCCAATTTCTGTACTCTCTATATTTTGATCATGTTGTTGCATTTTCTCTCCTTCAAATTCCATTCATGTAGGGGATTGTTGGAAAAATGGTGTTATATAGGCTTATTTTGGGCCGACTTTAAGCCCAAAATTGAGTGGCCCTCGAACGTCTTTTGGGGTGGGTCCGAAGAGGTGAAGTGTTCCTTGCCGCGTGGCAAGTCACACGGTGAAAACGGTTTGTCAAAACCATTTATGAGTGAATGAGAATATGACGTCGTTTTCGGGTTCGTGGAATGGACATTTAAAGTTTTTAATGTGGGTTTCCTTGTGAGGCTTGTCCCATATTGAAACTCTAAGAGAGTTTTGTTGAGTATATAAGCTCTAGCTTACAACACTTGGGTTGGGCCCCAAGGGGCACCCCAAATTTGCAGAAGGGAGGAGTTATGGACAAAGTGAACCTTAGCCCAAATCATTACATGCGCCGCAGCCGCCTGTCCGGCCGGCCGAGCCGAGCAATGCCGGGCGCGGGTGTGGGTTGTGGGTCGGGTCGGTTCTTGTATTAATTTTTTGGACGAAATTCATTTGAATTTTTTTAAAAATTATTGCGGGAAAAATTAATTTGAAAATTCGAATTTGAATTTGAATTCAAATTCTTGTCCAAAAGTTGTGCCTCTTTATGTCCGAATTTCCTACAGTAACTGTTGAACAATTTTTAACAGTTTCAGATTTGTTAAACTGGACAGGTTTCAAACTGCCCAGCAGTTAATCTGTTGAAACAGTTTGCAAATCTGTTTGAATTCAAACAGCACCTGTGCAATTCAAAAACCCATCTGTTCACTTCAAATTAAGCACCTATTCGGGTCTATAAATACATACCATATTCCAACACTTTACCAATCCGAAAATTAGTCAAATAAATATTGTTCTTGCTGTCCAAATTTCATTTGTTTGCATTATTTCTTCATATTAGTTTTAGAGATAAAATAAAGAGAGTATAAGAACACAAGGTTCTAGTTTGTCGTACAAATTTGTGTGGAGTGCTACTACAAGTTTGTGAAGATCATTGTATCCTGGGAGATAGACGCCACTCAACCGTAAGCACCGTAGCGGGGTGAATCTGTCTTAAGGACAGAGTGTCACACACTCGACTTGGTCTTTATTTATTTATTCGGTTCGACAAAATAAATTCTGTAAGTCTTTATTTTATTTTGTTTGTTTTAATATCCATTTATTTTATTTACACAGAAAATTGTTCCAACAGATTTGTCATTCATCTTATCTAACCTTGTGAAAAAAAAATATGTATGTATGTTTGAAAGCAAGTTTTAGCACCTTAGAGTGGATAATACTGATTATAAAATCTATTTTAGATTGCGAAACATGGTTGTTCATAATCCTCCGAAGGAGAGTCAATTATTATTTGTGAAAGTGTTATTATGGATTGTGACCAGCTATTGTTCCGAACCCTCTAAAACAAAGTCTATTATTAATACACAAAACCTAATTGAAAAAAAAAAGACAATTGAATGGCTATTAGTTTGCTAGTAAGATCACTTTGAATCATCACCTTTCATTCAAAGTAGATCAATTACAAAAATATTTATTTTCGTTATATATTTTCATAATTTTTCTTTATTTGAATCTCCCAAAATTTTTCACTCACCGCTCATGAGAAGGTAATGGAGAAGATAAATATTGAACAGGCCACAATAGTGAAATTATTTAAAAAAATAATCATATTATGATGTTTGAAGGTGTTAATATTTGAATGCTCATTGTTCATGAGAAGGTAGTGGAGGAGATAAATATTTAATATGCCACAATAGTAAAATTATTTTTTTTAAAAAAATAATCATATTATGATATTTGAAGGTGTTTGATATTTGAAAGTGTTTGAATTTCAGAAAATATTTGGTTATTCGGTAAATGTAAGTTATTGTGTAATATTTAATAAGTTTGGGAGAATATTTTCAGAATATGTAAAAAGTAAAAAATATGACAATTTTTTACAGTTTTATAATAAAGGGACTTATGGGAGCCAGAAGATATATATATATATATATATATATCAGCTTATTGGGGCTAACCCAAACAAGGCCTACAATGGGTCCATCCGAAACAAATATGACACTCCCCCACCTATATAAAGGGAGGGGGGCATCTCAAGTTGAGGTATGTTTTCTCTCTCTACACTACACACCAACACCTTTCATTTTCTATACCTTCATTTTGTCAATCAAGTAGCTGACTTCACCATCGGAGTGTCTCCAGTTGGCAACCCCAGTTGGGTAGTGCCGATCACGTTCATCTTTGTAGGTCTACAAGGACAAAGTTCATCTTTTCGTTGGATCTCTACAATCCATGTGAGAGGATATTTCATGATCTCACAATTGGCGTTGTCTGTGGGAAAGAGCTAAAGAATTCAACGAAGAGAAGAATCAATACGACACCCAAGGTACTCGGACCAGTGAGCACTAAGGTTAACCATTCTCTTTCTGAAAAAGGAGACCCACAACTGGGTTTTTGGCTTCTTTCATTCTGATTATGTTTTTTTTTGTGCTAAAGTTCAAGTATACATACATACATACATATATATATATATATACACGTCTATGTATGTATCTATTTATGCTCACAGATTTGATTAAACCCTTGTTGAATATTAATATTGCTTAGAAAGGTTGTCAAAACAAGATGAAGTTAGTAGCTCTACAATTGAGTCTTGACTCTCTCTCTCTAGAATTGTTCTTGGCAAGCTACTAAACAAAAATAAAAAATAAAAACACTGCCAACCAAGAAGCCGAGTAGCTCATTCACTGCTTCAGTGCTTCGGACCACCACCAGAATTATAAGATGCCAAATGTACTCTAAACCCAAATTCGTATCACATCCCATCCTTGAAATCGAGTTCTGTGAACATAATATTATCCATATGTTCCGAACTCACCAAACGGAATTGTGAAACAGTCTCAGCAAAGAATGAGGCTTGTTTAGCATCAATAAACTCGCCGAGCATGTAAAATCGAACATTCTCTGTAATTAACACCAAGGTTCTTCGGCAAGCATGTCACTCGGCGATGTCGTCATCCCGCAAGAAGACCTATTGTCTGGCAAAGGCATTGGCCACCTTGACCAAGCTCAGCGAGGAAAGCTAAAGCTCACTAATGCTAAACCACACCGAGTAGAATGGAGCACCAAATTTCTACACAACCGAAGTATTTCTCATTTGGAAAACTGTTTCAACAGTCGGAATCCAATGCCTTGAATCGCCTAGTAGCCCATAAGCCATACCGACAACTGCAATACTGTCGTTCTCACAACCACAACACCCGTTTGACAAGTGATAATTACAATGAGTTTGTCGAGTTATTTACATTGCGCAACCATGCTCACCACTACTACTCTGCAACATTGAAGAGCCGAACACACACCACAAAAAAAAAGAAAAAAAGAGAGAGAGTAGATCAATCTTATTTTTGGTCAAATTTCAGAGGTCCAATGGCATCCAATTCGAGACGGAATGATGCATCTGAATAGTGGAATGAACACTAGGCCAAGTGATGAATCCAACGTTGCAAAAATGAGGCCAATCGGACTTAAAACGAGGGAGATACAAGGGCTTAAAGTTAGGAGTTTGAATCTAAAATTATGCATTTCATGACCTTTTGCATGAAGAATTCGGCTTTGCACCATTTGGGCCATTATTTAATTAATCAACATTATTTGACAGTGCATCCACTTTATTCGGCTAACATTATTTTGCATCATTATTAGCACCATGATTAATTCATCATTTTTCATCAACATTACCCGGCAATACCACAACTCTTAGAAGAGTACTTGGCAAAGCTACAACGCTACAAAGCTACTCGACATCTCTTCCACCTTTCTCGGCATCAGTACAACTCACCCAGACAGCTCATCGGTACATCACAACTCGGCATCCCTACAACCCAGTCGTGGTGGCGTAACTTGTAGAGCCTATTCGACATGTCCACGCATAGACCTTCACACTACTTGGTAACCATTCCACACTAACCGGCCATTCAATCACGACCTCCACCCCCGTTTATTAATTTGTCTCTCAAACCATTTTAGACACCCTTCTGAACTACATTTCCGAGAACCAAGTGCTTCGGCCCACCAAAGTGTCGTCGACTGCGTTTACGTACCCATTTTCTCTCTCTAGCAAGTGGGTCTACATTTTTCTTCATGCGAGCAAGAATTTCGTGGCCTACCAGCAGGTTCACGTCGACTAGCGGAGTCTACAAACACCGACTAGTAATGCCAAGAACTAACTGTAGGCCGTCGATAGTTGCAAAACCGACTAAATGTCCAGAAATTGACATTTTTTAGTGTTGTCGAACTCAAGCTTTGACTTACCCAATGTGAAGTCCTCATCAAGACAAGTCCAACGACACAAACCGCATAAAAAACGAAGCTAAAATGAAGCCGTACGAGCCCGTCGAAGTTTGGCCAACGATGTCACCATTCTGCTAGAGAAGACAACATAAGTTGGCCAACCTAGGAAATTATTCCATGCATTGCGGCTAAGTTACATCCTATCATAGTAGCACAATCAAGTTCAAATATATAATGTGCAAAATATATACACAAGGATATGTCATGCCAAGCCAAGCCATCTAACTCAATAACATAGAAGCAATTATCTAGTGCTTCGCGAAGCACTAGTCTCTATTGATTTGAGCCATCAGTTCTATTTTTGGCTACAACTACGCCATCAGGAGTCTGATTATAGCGATCCCATAGTCATTTCCAACTATTTGGACCCTTCTGAACACATCCGTACGGTTCAATTCTACAAATTCTGAGTCGCATATTGAGCTAAATACCTCAGCAATCGGGAACATTAAATGCAAAATCGACGATCAAATCATATCCGATCGACATGCAATTTCAACAGTAGGGTCTTGGGGCGAGGAAATAATCTTCTCTCTTCCCCGATCATTCATTTCGTTACCTTGGCCATTTATTGCCCACAGTCAATTTTTCGTTTTCCAATTGGGACATATCAGCCGATCATCATCTCGGCACCTCTGCTATGCATGCATACTCGACCAACTTGGTCTAAACATTACAACGACATTTACTTGAGTTAAAAACTCCCGCTCCTTTTCACACCGCTCTAAGCAAGCGCCAGTTTTGGGGCAATACATTACACACTTGGCTGTCGGCAATTCGCACTTGGCAGTCGGCAGTTCGTATTTGGCAGTCGGTAGTTTGCATATTTTTGCGCATCGTCATTTTACCAAAGCCGAATTTGCCCCGCAACATAAGGCAATGGGGCACGTCCAATCTACATTCTTTTCGACTAACACCTGTCGTTCAAAAGCAATGGAGCAAGTTTACATTGGACTAAACGCAAACTGAGCAATGTTAATTGGCCCAGCAATGCTAATTGGCCCAAAATTTACTCGGCAATTAAATAGTTGGAAGGATATCTACATGGCAATTCCTTACAAGCAGAACAATATTATTTGTGATTAACACGTCTACCTCATTCGATACAGGCCATCACTGACATAGGATGTATTATTCAAAATCCTTGCAATATTGGCACTTGATTGCCACTTAAAATCAGCAAAAGTCTCCGAGTCCAACGTAATCTTCGCACTCGGCACAGAGCGCCATGAGTAAAGGCCTACACCCATGCCTGGGGGTTAGAATACCGCGGCCTACACCTACGCCCGAAGGTTAGAATACCGCGGCCTACACCCTCACCCGGGGGTTATAATACTATAGGTTTACACCCTCGCCCGGGGGTAATAATACCGTGGTCAATTTTTTAGTTGATATATCTACCTTATTTAATCTACATTATGTGGTTCAGGCAATCATTTTCGTGCTCGGCACATAGAAATATCTCTAGCTCGACACGAAAGTCCATATTTTGAAACGCTCTTCGCACTTGGCAATATACTATACCCTCGCTCCGGGGTTAGAATACTGCGACCTACACCCCTTCCCATAGGTCATAATATCGTAGCCTACACCTTCGCCCGGTGGTCATAATACTGCGGCCTACAGCCCTTGTCCGAGCGTAATAATACTGTGGCTCATCGTTATGATTTGTTTGGAACTCATGTGATATTATTCATCCTATGATCGCCATCATTTATTTAACCTCTCTATACTATATTCCTTCCTAGGTTTTAGCTCACCCTCCCATCCTATGATAGACATATATACATTTATCCATACATTCAAGACATACGTACATTTATACATACATTCAAGCATACATGCATTCATGCAGTCATCCATTCATATATTTTATTCATTTATCCAGAGTATTCTTTACCAAAAAAAACCTAATAGCTATTTGAACAGTGTAACTCGGCAAAAAAAACTCTTATTCCTTCTACCGCAGACAATGAAAGTTTTGGGGCAATTGTGGGAGCTAGAAAAAAAATATATATATCAGCTTATTGGGGCTAACCCAAACAAGGCCTACAATGGGTCCAGTCCAAACAAATATCACACCCCCCACCTATATAAAGGGGGGCATCCCAAGTTGAGTTATGTTCTTTCACTCTACACTACACACTAACACCTTTCATTTTATATACCTTTATTTTGTCAATCAAGTGACTGACTTCACCATCAGAGTGTCTCCGACCGGCAACCTCGGTTAGGTGGCGCCGATCACACTCATCTTTGCAGGTCTACAGAGACAAAATTCATCTCTTCGTTGGATCTCTACAATCCATGTGAGAGAATATTTCATGATCTCACAGGACTTTTACACACAAATCCTAATTTATGAACTTATACTCCATTAAATTTTTAATAGTCGAAATTACCTTTCAAATAATGACTGTTCATCATTTATGATTATCTATAAAGGAACATGGTAATTTGACATTTATTTTGATTTTCAAAACTTTAAAACATCAACTTTCAAATTGAAAAATTAAAATAAAAAAAAATCATATGCAAAAAAATAAACTTTTTTTTTTGTTGAAAAAACTGAATTATTTTTTTGTGGAAAACTCAAAATTTTGTGACTATAAAAGAAAATAATGATAGAACATTGATGTGCAAAAAAAAAAAAAAAAAAAAATTAATAATATTCTTAGTTTTAAAACTGAAAAAAATTAATAATGTTATCGGTTTTATCGAATATTTGAATTAAACTAATAAGTAGAATGGCAAAAACGTTTAATCTTATGCTCGATTTTTTTTTCCATTGGTTACTTAAACAATTATCTAAAACATTACTATGCAAAATTGATAATGTTCTTAATTTTAAAAACTGAAAAAAACTGATAATATTATTAATTTTACTAAATAGAACTTATTGGTACAAAAATTTTGGATAGGACCTGAACTACGATAATATTTATAAATAGGACTTTTAAATAATTAACTCTATAATAAAATAGTAAATATAGATATTATAGATTTGATTCATCGTCCAATCTCTATGGTCCTAAAAAAGCTTTTGGTTTAAATGTGCGTTCTTGAGACAATAATAAGCTATTAATAGAGAATTAAAATAAATCCTATAAATGGAAACCAAAGTTCTGTCACATACCACACACTTGGTTGTGTTCAAATTTGTTTTTCTATCTTCCATTTGGACCTCCCTCTCTATCTCTATCTGTACTATCTTTCCCACTTTTAGTTGATAGAGAGAAAAGAATTGTTGGCTTTTTTAACTTTCGAAAGTTAATTATGTAATTTTAAGGGTGCCAGCAAGGATCAATAAGTCTTTATAGAAATTTTAGTTGTCAACCAATTATCAGACGATTGTGTTGAAGTTCTTTCAGCCTCAATGAAGAGAATTTTTACTGGTGACTTTTGCTTAGGAGAAAACTAAAGATATTGAAGATGATAATAGATAAAACAACAGTTTTATGAACTGAATTTTATTAAACGATATGAACTTACAATGATACCTTCGCACTCTTACAGTCTCGAAGGTTTTTATAGCAACAGACTACTTATAACTACTCCTAAGAATTGACGTGTAGTATAGGAACTGAAAAATAAGAAATGTAAAAACTGGAAAAATATAAAGTAAATAATTGGTTTTCTGGATCTGAGTCTAGGCCTTCTTCTATTGGCCCTCTCTTCTATTTATACTCTCTAATGGTAATTGTCGAAATGCCCTTCTACGATCACTAGTCATGGCCTTAAACAGTTTACTCCCATTACACCATTCTTGTAGTTGGACTTCCCTCTTGAATTTGAATTTGAATTGTGAGTAACCGTTGGGTCATGTCATCTTGCGCTTTCTAATTGCTCCAATGCTGCACAAATCCATTGTTACCAATATGGACCGCCATGTGTCTGTCGCTGATTGGAGGCTTGTCTTAACTCGCCAAATTACCCTTTATGAGTCACGTGTTAAGCTGTGATTGGCCTATACAAAATATATAGCCAACATTCCCCCCCGCACTAATATAGCAAATACTTGATAATATTAGTAGATCAGTGTGCTTTGCCTACGTCCTAAGACGTGCATGGACTTTTTATTTATCTTGGAAGTGTAACCGTCTCCAAGCAATGAAACACTAAACTTCATTAAATTTTCCCATGTGTTTGAGTACCACCCCCACTCTCTGTGTATACGAAGGGACTAATACATCTTCAATGGCTAATCAAGCTCTCTCCTACATTGATCAAGCATACGATGAGGTTTTGGACAATGATGAACGATCTTGAAAGAATTTTCATGCATTTATTAGCCACACTTATCCTCTTTCATTTATACACGTTGTGGAGGCTTTCGCAGAATATGAGCCTTTAGACCAAACATTTGCCAAAATGGATCTTGGAAGCTCTTCATCTGCTCCCAAACCTTCTCTATGGGATAAAGGTGACTCCTCTTCTACTAAAAATACAGGTTGAGGTGCCTGGCCAACACCAACTCAACCTCAAACAGGGGAGCAAATTCATCACCGATTTGTTGAATTCGATGATCGTATCGCAATTCTTCCTTGTATGCGCAGTTCTGTAGTTTACCTATATATTCCTTTCGACCTTTTTCGCAGCCTTAAAGACAACTTGCTTTTTACATGATATATTTCTCCATTGCTGACCAGAATAGTGCGAAGAACTCTGCACCCCATTGAAGCTTTGGGAATCAGCCCCTTACTCTTAGCCAAGAAAGTAAAACTTTGCTTCTCTAACTGTCTAGAGTGTCCCAGTTTCCTCCTTCATTTAGAGGGGACCCAACTGTTCCTCCCCTGTTTCTCAATCCCAATTGGATTGGGGAATTGAAGCTCACCCTCTTCGAAAACCAGCATTTTCCTCCCAACCAGGCTCTAGTTCCTCCAACTGTTTATCATCAGTATAGAACCCAGACTTTGTTTGCTGCTTTCTTTCACTTATCCTTTGAAGTCCTTCAAGATGACACCCCTCACAAGAACCTTTTATGGGTTTGTGATATTGTCTCTCGAAGCCGCATTCTCAACCTTGTAGCCCAGGCAGAGCTTCACACTTTCCTGGATTAGCTCCCTCTACTGCTTAACTGGCACAAAAATGCCTCTGCTAGCACTCAGTCATTGGAGGAGATCTCTCTTGCTTGCATTAAAACCTAGTATAAGGGAGAGAATCTTCTTGAGAAGTACGAGGATTTCGGGAACCATGATTCAAAGTATGGGAAGATGCCAATATAAGTGGCATGTGAGAGATGGATGAAGTGGATCGAGCTCTTAAACAAACGAAGTTCTAAATGAAGGCTCATCAACTCTTCTTCCAAATAAGAGCTCATCAATAAGATAAACCAAATTTAGATAGGATAGAAGAAAGGCTAGAAAAGGAATATGTATTTATTGAATTTTGCTGGATAAAGTTTCATGATCTTGTGACTTTATCCATTCCTTACCTTTATGAAATTGAAAATGTAACCAAGTAGGTTTTCATAATATAAATGTTTTATCAATAAAATTGGGTTTTTCATATTCCAATTACATGGTTAATATGACCTTATTCCTCATTTTGTTCATATAATCCGTGTAAATAAAAACTTCGAATTAACCAATCTTACTTCGAAGCTTGTTTTAGGTGTTTCGAAGCATGGGGTCCTCTTAAAAGTGACAATACCTGTCTTCGAAAGGCTTTCTCTTCATAGAAAGTCCAAGAGAGTGCTTTCATGTATCTGAAAAGCTCAAAGGCATTCCATTTTGCCAATTTACAGATCTAGCATTATTTCAACCAACAGTGGCCTTATGATAATTTATTTATCTCAAGGTTACAGACAAAGCTCAAAACGTACACTTTCTTTCCTTAAAAGGCCACAGAATATTCTTTCGAAGGAACTCTTCTTTGTCAGACAGTCTAGGATTGTACTTTGAAGTCCTTCGAATTGAATAAATCCTAACTCTGCTTGAGTTTAAAGCATAAGCTTTAAGAATTTTGGGAAAACACTGGCTTCAAAGCCAATCACTCGCTTTGAAGCCAAGCTGAGCATTTTAAATATATTTCCCTCTCAAAATGCGGATCTTCGTTGTGTTTTTAGGACCCCCTCTTGTTTTGATATAAAGGCCTTCAGCCCCGTATGGGCCCAAAACAACCAATTAATAACTTGGGTCTATTTGACCCGTTAGGCTGAATGGGTAATTTCAGACAGAAAGATTTAAAACCCCATTTCTCGCGATCTTGCCTATTCACTTGGCCAACATTTCCATTCTGCTCCAATTGTTATCGACTTCAACTTCTTACCCTTCTCCTACTTACTTCCTTCACCCTCCTTTCAACCTCTTACTCATGGCTTCTTCTTCCTCAAAAGTACCAATTATTAACCGTATGAGCCCTTTTGTGGCTTTAAGGAGGTGTCTCAATGAAGAAATAGACAAATACAAAGCTGGTGAATCAAGTACCATTGATAGACATATCTTTGTCCCCCGTCACTATGCTCAGGGAGAGTACGTTTTCCGACCTATCTTCAAAGAAGCCCCTGCCCACTCCTTGCTTTGTATCCTCGGTTGAAGGATCACCACGTCATCTATGAAGGGAACCTTGACTGGAGAAGTTAGAGGATGAACCGACTTCATCGCTGCTGGCCCACATTGAGGATAGAATTGGAGAAATGGTACGACAGAGTTATTTCTGCAAAGAATGGGACCTGTAAGAGTTCTGTATCCTCGATGCCCTTCGACTCTCCAGGTTCATTATCCTTGAAGACCCCTTTTTGATTCCTACTGCCCTTTGCTTTTGGAACTCAGTTTTTAATTTTTTTCTAATTCAAATGTGGTTTGATGGCTCCCACTGTCTTTGATATCTGCCATCTCCTAGGGATCTTACCCATTGGTGATCCCTTCATCCCTGATTATACAAACCTTCCGGTCAGTTTCACCATTCCATCTTTAAACTCTTCATTTAGTGATTTTGTAAAAACTAAAAATAAAAAGGAAGGTCCTGTGACCAACCGAGAGTTCTTTTCATTTATTTTATATTGGCTATGCAAATTCCTTTTTTGTATTTTATCTCAAATGATTATGCCTGAGTTTGCCCCTCTTACCAAGGCTCTTGCTTCGAAGAAGAAGATAGCCTTGGCTCCTTATGTTCTAGGCCATGTTTATAGGACTCGTTCCTAATTTTGTGAAAAACCTCTGGATATTAATCAAGGAGGCCCATTATGGGTACTCCAACTCTGGCTTTTTGCATACTTTATAGACTTGCACTCCAGATGTTTGAAATTCCTAGTACAAGACCCTACTACCTATGGAGAGAAATACACCAGAGTTTTCCTCTATCCTTCTAGCTTTGCTTATTACTTCACTTTCTTCTATCAACTCCCTACTTCCTCTCTTTCCATCTTCTTCCCCTCTTTTCACTTTCTTCCATCGACTCCCTGCTTCCCCTCTTTCCACCTTCTGTTTTCCCTTCGAAGCTAACATAGGGCCAGCATGGATGAGAACTTTTTTGTCTGATAGAACATGCTCTAGGCCCTTACACAAAGACATGTGGGCCTCCATTTTAATTTCAAGCGAGCTCTTTATTGGCACCTTGAATCCTCGAGCTTACAAGCGCATTTCTGAAGCCTACTACCCTTCCCAATATGCTAGGCAATTTGGGCTCACTTAGGGGACTCCTGTCCCTCTTTGTAGCCTCTCTAATTCAGATCTTGCAACTAGAGAGCTAAAGGTGCCTAAAACCAGGTTTGATGAAGCAAACTTTAAACTGCTTAAAGACTTAGTAGAATTTGAATTCACTTTCTTCATCCCACAAGGCAAAGGTCTAAAGTGATTTCAAAATTGGTGGACAACCAACATGGAGGTGTACGTGGCCACTCCTCCCAAGGATCTACTAAAGAGGCTAAATGTGACCTCTCAAGCCAAAACTCAAGAGACTGGCATCATCATTACCTTCATCGCTGCACCTGCTGCCTCATCTCATCCTCTTAAAGTCACCAGAGCTACCTTGAAGAAAGGTACACACTTTGTATAACTCTGCACACTTCTCCCAGAGTCCAAACATCCTGTCTTCTCTCTCTCCTGGCCTTTTCAAGCCTTCGAACCTGCCCCTAATCTCAATTGCCTCAACTCTGCACACTTCTCCTAGAGTCCTGCCTACCCTATTATTACCTGAGAAAGCCCTAGTTGTAACTTCACCTCCAATGGTAGCTAGTACTTCCAGGGATAATACTAGTAGCTCACCAATTCCCTCTCCACCATCCAGCTCCAGCCCCTCTTCTTTTGACTTAATGGTAGCTAGGATAATAGAAATTGGTGGAGAATCCTCTACTCCTTCTCCTATCCCCTTACTTCAATCTCTTCCTTCAACTAGTGATTCCTCTGAGATGTTAATGTCAAAGAAAGGAAGAGATAGACATCTTCGAAGCCTAGCTGGCTAGTTTATTTGATGTATCTTCACCAACTCGAGCAACAAACAGTGAGACTGAGCCATTGATCCTTGCTGACTCCTTTTTGGAGATCATTGAGAGCTCTTCCACTACTATAGAAACCTCTTTGCCTTGGGTGGACTTAGGCATATGCTTGGATTTGCTGAGATCATTCTTGAGGATTCCATTTGAAGCCCTACAAAAGCCCATTATCAAAAATGGTTTCCTCAAATGTTTCAAAGTCTTCGAGCAATCCAATATGCCCTTTGCATGGCACTTATCTTAGGCAGCAGCCACCATTGACATTTATATCAACATTTTCCATATGGCCAAAACTGTAGAAGAGGAGCTATTGAAGGATAAAGAGTTTGTTTCCCAGATTCATGCTGAAGTGTTTGACTTGAAGGGGCAACATCCTCATGCCTCTCAGTTTCGAACCCAACTCTTGCAGATGAAGGCACAATTGGAGGAGGAGCTAACAACAGTTAACCTAGCACTTGACCAAAATGCTGAGAGATTACAGACTACTAACCAAGGGCTATCTGATAGAAGTCATTAAATGGTTACAATCATACAGTTGTTCCCATCCCTTAGGAGTAGAGAATCAATTATAAGGGAACAATTAAGACATTGTGCTGATTTTTGGCCAATCTATGGCTACATGTATTGGCATTTTTATGAAATGAAATCTTTATCATATTATATCATTTTGTTTGATCTAAGTGTTCAATGCTCCTTCATTACTCTTACTTAGCATTTCTTACACTTCTTGTGTTTTCCACACAGTTGGATAATAAGGCTTCAAATATCTGTCATTGATTTTCTTGGGATGAACATAACCATTTAGATTTCTCAAAAGATAAGCTCCCCCAGGCTGGACTTTATGAATTTGGTATGGTCCCTCCCAATTAAATGACCATTTGCCAAATTTATGGCTTTTAATGCCTACTGGAAATATTGTCTTCCATACCAAACCACCCTCATCAAAGCTAATGTGTTTGACTTTTTTATTATAACTTTTGGCTGCCTTTTTCTTCTAGAAAAGGATATTATTTAATGCCAAAATTCTAGCGTCATCCATATTCTCTAACACCATGAACATACTCTGATGATATTGCTCAGTAGTTAACTTGTCTTGACATTTTACCCTCAATGATTTGATGTTAATTTCCACAGGCAACACTGCATTATGCCCATACACTAAGGCATAAGGGCTGATCCCTATATTTGACCTTAGAGAAGTCCTATAAGCCCATAACACATCCAACAACAAATTATGTCAATCCCCAGGATTGTTTTTCACAACTCTTTGTATCCCCGTTTTCAAAGACTTGTTAAATGATTCAGCTTAACCATTTGCTTGTGCATAATAAGGGGTGGAATTAATAAGATTGATTTCAAATTCTGCTGCGAAAGATTTTACCATCTTTCCATCGAATACAGTCCCATTATCCACAGTTATAGTCTGTGGGATGCCAAACCTATGCATCAACTCTTTGATAAAGTCAATCACTTCAAACTGATCTACAGCCTTATAAGGCTTAGCCTCAGCCCACCTAGTGAAATAATTTGTGGCTACTAGAATGAAACAGTGTTGCTTCGAAAAGCGTAGATATATTTTCCCTATCATATCCATGGCCCATCCTCTAAATGGCCAAGACTTCACTATTGCATGTAGATCAGTCACTGGCACATGTCTTATTATGCCATGCTTCTGGCATACATGGCAACTCTTTGCATACTCTATATAATTCTTAAGGATAGTTGGCCAATAATAGGAATGCTTTCAAAGCAACCACCTCATCTTTACACTAGGTTGATGGGCACCTCAAATGCCTTCATGCACTTCAACCATGGTAGTCAATGCCTCTTTTAGCCCTAGACATTATAATAGCAGCCTATCTGCTCCCCCTTTTGTAAAAGGCATTGCCATACACTATGAATTTCAATGATTGTAATTTAAGCCTCTTGCTAGCTTTCGAAGAAGGACCAGTTAAATACTGAATGATTGGTTGTCTCCAATCTTGTTCTTCTAAATCATTCTGGTTATTTTCTACCATGATACCCCTTTTAGCCAAATATGGTATTAACTTCTGATATATTGCTTATCTTATGTCCATTTAAGTGTCAATCCTTCTTTTGAAATTAAAAGCCCTCTGAGCCACCTCATTGGCTTTGTGATTCATAAATCTTGGGATATAAGTCACATTTGCTATTTGAAACTGAGAAAGCAAATATAATGTAACAATATAATATGGTAACATGCTTGCACTTTGACATTTAAAAATTCATTTTACTTGGTTGATATTGAGAATCTCCAAATATATCAATTGTATGAACATGTAATCCAATAAGTATCTCAAGTCCCATTACCAAAGCTTCATACTCAGCTTGGTTGTTGGAGCAAGTAGCTTCATCAATTTTGAAACCATGTGTTGTTTCTATCGCTTGTGGTAACTTAATTACAACACCAATTTCGACTATACCTTTGTCTTTGGATCCATCAAACCACATTTTCCATGACTCTACATCAATAGTGCCAAGTTCCATTATCTCTTGGCTTTCTGTTCGACATGGATGATTAGCCAAGAAGTTAGCCAAAACCTGCCCTTTTACTGCCTTTTGGGAACATACTCCAAGTGTAATTCTGATAAAGCTAAAATCTATTTGCCTATTCTTCCTCTTAACGTGGGTCTAGATAACATGTATTTAACCAAATCTGTGGTTGCAATTACCAAGACAACAGTAGGCAAAAGATAATATCTCAATTTCATTGCTACAAAATACAATGCTAAACACAGCTTCTCTACAACTGAGTATTTACATTCACAAGAATTTAAAAACCTATTAAGGTAATATACTGCTTGTTCTTTGCCTTCTTCATTGTCTTGAGCTAGGAAAATTCCCAATGAATCTTTTGCTGCAGTAATGTATAGCTTCAGAGGTCTGTCTCTCCTTAGTGGCATCAATATTGAAGGCTTGGGCAAGTAGGCTTCGATTCCTTTGAAAGCAGCTTGATGCTCTGCTGTCCATTCAAATTCTTCTTCATTTTTTAACTTCAACAAAAAAGAAAACACTTTAGTTTTTCCAGCAGTGTTAAAAAAAACCTTCAAAGGAAATTAACTTGGCTAAGTAATGTTTGCAATTCTTTCTTACTTGATAGAGGTTTGGTCTCAATGATGGCCTTGGCTCTATTCTGATCAATCTGTATTCCCTTTTTGTGTATTACATACCCCAAGAAGTTTCCAGCTGATACACCAAAAACATATTTAAGAGGATTGAGTTTCAACTTGAACTCTCTCATTCTCTCGAAAGCTACTATCAAGTGAACCAAATGCTCCTCCATGGATTGAGATTTCACAACAATATCATCGATATAACATTCTAAGTATCCTCTAATGAGATCATGGAAGATAGTGTTCATTGCTCTTTGATATGTTGCTCCAGCATTCTTTAATCCAAATGGCATCTTAAACCATTTGAAGGTACCAATGTTTCCAGGACCTGAAAGTTGTCTTGTGAACATCCTTCTCTACTATGCAGATCTGGTTATAACCAAAATGTCCATCCATCTTAGACAAAATCATGTGTCCTACTGAACTATCCACCAATAAATCAACTATAGCCATGGGGTACTCATATTTTGGAGTTGCCAAATTTAGGTTTCTGAAATCGATGCATACCCTCAGCTTGCCATTCGTTTTGACCACATGCATAATATTAGATAACCATTCAACATACCTGGCTGTTCTGATGAAGCCTGCTTTAAGGAGCCTAACAATCTCCTCTTTCACTTTTTGAACCACTTCAGGGCTCATCTGTCTTGGTTTCTGCTTGTGTGAATTAAAATTAGGCTTCAGTGGGAGCTTGTGTTTCACTAATGACCTATCCAACCCACGCAACTCATTATAAGACTAAGCAAAACAATCTTTATATTGTTTCAGGACAACCAACAACTGGTCCCTATCAATAGGATCCAACCAAGCACTGATGTAAGTGGGTTGTGGTATTGAACCTTCCCTTAGGTTGACTTCTTCCGAAAGAACTTGCACTCAAGCACTCACTAATGATTCCCCTTTGACTTCTTCTACCTTCGAAGTAACCATTTCATCTTGTTTTTCTCCTACCTTTTCTGGTTCAACATCCTTACTCTCTTCTTCATAAACAAAATCTGTCCATAAAGCCTCTTCTTCCTGTATTTCCTAGACTTTAGTTTCAATGTCCAATGCACAATACATACCAAGAGCACAAGGTCTGGCCTCTTGTTGCCCCTGACTATAACCAACCACCATGGTTTCTTTCTCTTTTTCCTGCATCTTCTGGACTATTGCTTTTATGTCTAATGTTAAAAATTCGATTAAAGCCAAAGGTCTGGCTATTTGACCTTGATCCTTTTGCCTATAACCAGGTATCATTGGCATCTTTGATGATGAACTACTCATCAGCACTCTCCTGTACTAGATGCTTCAGGTGTGTCACTTCTTCATTAGCCGTCACTTCGGCTGTTATATCAGACTTCCTCAGTGCACTAAGTGGTACCACCACTTCAGTGTACTACAAAATCTACACAAGCAAAAAAGAGCTGTGGGTCTGCATCGATCTCCTCTGCTTCCCTATTGCCTATTGCTATCATTATCTTCTGATGCAAAGAAGAAGACACATATTTGTTTGTATGGATCCAATCCTTGCCAAGCAAAGCATTATATTTAGCATTGCTATCTATGACAAAAAATGTTGTCATACAATCTCTAGTTCCCACACTCAGGTTGATAGGCAGAATGCCTTGAGCCATCTATTTGTCTCCAGCAAAACCAGTAATGGTATTGTTTGTTAGGATCAACTTGGCATTTCTTTTCCCCAACTTCTTCAAGGAGGCTCTTGGAAGTAGGTTTACTGCTGCCCCACTGTCCACCAATATTATACCCATTTCTATTCCATCGAAATAAGCCTTGATGTACAAGGGCTTAACATGTTGGATCATGGATACTGTAGGGTATTCGAAGGGATATAAGAGGTTGATGCTTACTGTAGACACCCCATTTTTGACCGTCCTCAAGACTTGGACGTCACCGTTTGAACACTCGGTGACCATCCATGCTCGTGTTTGTTTTGAGTTCCCGGAGGTCTCGGCTACGCGCCTTGCCTCAGGATCTCTCGACTTGCTCGTTCTGTGCTTGGTTTTGCACCAAGGACTTGTTTGTTTTGTACCTGAGGGTAGAGAGTAGCTTGTTAGCTACCCTCGATATCCACCGGCCATGGCTTGAGGCCATCGGCCATGTATTATTTCTACCGGCCATTGGTGAAATATACTATTGGTCGGTCAGCACTTGGTATGGTCGGCTGACCATCTGTTTGGCCGATGGCCTCCTTTTCTGGCCGGTGCCATATTTTTGCCTTTTTCAGGCATGGTGCAAGCAAGCTGTGATAGCTGGAATGCAGGGACCCTTCTCCCCATGCACGGGTGTGACTGGTTTGCACCTTTGCACCCTTTTAGTCCAATCTTCCAAGAGCTAGATATACCCCTTTGCTCAAGCTTCTTGAGGAAGCTTGGACTCTTTATCTTGGCTTTCTCAAGAAGCTTGCACCATTTGCTTAGCTTCCCTTAGAAGCCTTGACCCTTTAGGATAGCTTCTTTTGGAAGCTTAGCCTTTTGCTTGGTCTATATAAGAGCCCCTCCTCTCTCCTTTGTTTTGGTTCAGAAAATCCAGACCTAATATATACATATATCTGATATATCATCCTCTCTCTATATCTCCCTCTCTCTCTTCATTTTGTGTGTGTTTTATAGCCTAAAGGTGTGTTTAGTTCATAGTATTGCACTAAGACACACACTCTTACACCTTACTTCGACTTTGGGAGGCATTGAGGGTTTGTTCTTGAGGTTTTGGACTGGTTTCAATCAGAAGAAGAGGGCTGCATTTGCTGTTCTTCAAGGATTCTCCAAGGGTAACACTTTTACTTTATATTCCCCAATCTTGCACTAGTCTTTTACCTATCTTGCTTACTGTTTTAGACTTTGTGTATAACTGAAAAAAGTCTTATATTTGCATGCTTAAGATACCTCATTAAGGTCACTTTGGTGTTGAAGGTCGATCTCCCCCTCTTAGGCCTTGTTTGGCCTTTCTTTGTGCTCTCTTTGTTGAGCTTTGAATACTATTGTGTTTTGGCCTTCTCACCATTGAAATCCAATGGATTTTTAGTGGTGATGAAGGGGTTTTGAGGTCTTGCATAGGGGAGGGACACCCCTCTCCCCTTGGTCTCTCATTTGTGCATGTTTTTGACTCATAAGGGTAGCATATGTGCTTGATTGTTTTTGGCCCCTTTTCAGAGGTTTTTGGATGTTGTTTGGTCATATGTTGCCTCTGTTTTTGGTCGGATTAAAGGTCCCTTGCATGCATAATATACTTGCTTTGTATTCCCTTATTTTGCCTAGAGAAGCATCATGCATTTAGCCCACCATGCTCTCATGTTTTGGCCTAACTTTGTGAAGTTCTTAGCCATGTCTTACCATGCTTGAGGTCTGTTGGGTGCTAATTTGATCATATTTTCCATGTTTGGTATAGCCCCTTTGTATTTTGGCTTGTGAGCCTTGAGTGTGTGAGTCATTCGCATGCTTTAGTGGGGTTGTTTCAATGATTTGGAGTCATTTCACATGCCATTTCAGCCCTTAATCCATGCTTGTATGCTTACATTCATCATCACTTTCTCGCCTTGAAGGGTTGTTCTTTTGTGCCTTAAAAAGGGTCATAGTGCATGCCTTGTGTTTAAGTCATTTGGGGCTGCCATATCAGTGGGTTTTGGGGCATATTTTGATGCATTAAAACTCTGTTTTTGGTTGCATGATTCATGCCATGAGAGGTTGGGGTGGTTGTAGTAGAATACTCCTTTTTGTGGCCTTGAATGCTTCCTTTTGCACATCCATTCCCTAGCATGTTTTGGTGCCATCTTTTGCATGCTTCTCAGAGTTTAACATGAGTGTTTAATGTCCAAGTATATTGTCTTTATGTGTGCTTGGAGTTGTCCCCTTCCATGCTTAAGTGATGAACCTTGGTATGTGCATGCTTGCATACATGATTTGTGCCCTCTTGCACCACGTTTGGTCACTGTTTTGGGGTGGGCTGAGGTTTCCCCCTTTGGTTTAAGTCCACCATTGCATGATCATGTTACACTATTTTGGTTTCGTGTTTGCATTGTATCATGTTTGCACACTTGCATATTGTTTAGCTAATTGCATTTCACGTCATAACATTGTATGATAGTTTGTATCACATTGCATGTTTGCATGCTTGGTTTGCATTACATTTGGCTTGTTTGCATACTCAAGCCATCTTATATACCTGAGCCATATTTGTATACATGCATTGCATTGTTTGGTTTGGGGTGTCAAACCAAGCATGAGGGGAGAGGTATGTTCGTACCCAAAGTGACGAAACACGTCTCAACCCTCGGTCGTCGATGCCCTTGACCTCAATATGAAAGGGTGTTAGCATTCATTTGTGTGTTGCATGCATTTACATTAAGTTGCAAACTTGGCCTCTTAGGCCATCATACATCGAAATGCACAATTGATGGCCCGAGGGTCGAGGACCACGCTCCCTTGAGTTCATTGCATGATAGAGAGTGTGGCCATGCTCACATTTGCTTGAAAATTCCATGCCATACACTGCTTGCCCTCTGCTGCTATCAATTGTAGGATTCTGCAGGAATTTTTGGCCGGCCGGCCATATACAGTGCCGACCGGCCATCACGGTCCAACCGGTGTCACAACAGTTGGTCGATAATTCATTTCACATGGCCGGTGACCCTTTTCTTCAGCCGGTGGCATCCCAGAATACTCAGGGAATGATTCAAAGCAGTTCTGGAGACTTTCAGAATTTTCAGAGGGGCAGGACAGTGTAAACAGAGGCAACAATGCTATGACAGCGAGTTTTCAGGCGAGACGAGTCAAGCATGCATCATTCACGCATCCCGAGGTGGGGCTGTGGCCACCTTCTTTCTGCATTTAATTTGTTAATTAATTAGAAATTCTATAATAATTAATTTAGTATTATTTATTCAGACTGTAATATTTATTTGGACCCTCCGAGTGAGAGCAATTGTGTAATAAGTGTGCGTGAGTGTGCGTATGTCTCCCAACCCCACGTCTTTTTTCCCTTTTATTTACTAGCTTTCAATGGTTAGTCTAGAGCATGTTTCAATTAGCATACAGTATGATAGCACGTTTGCATCCATTCATTCGTTGTGCATGCATCAGGCTCGGCGCATCATTCTAACTACATCTGTATTCTAATTCCAAATTGAATATGTGTTAGTTGTAGCATTTCACATGTCATTGTAGATTAGCCGAGCCTATCTTAGTTGCATTTTGCATGTGTTGCATTAGCCATCTTAACATGAACTAGGATCAGACATATGATTACTAACTAGTTTCTGTTTTGGCTCGGAGTACTCGGTAAGTTCTCATGCTTTAGCATCCTTGCATATGTGTGAGTGTTGCCATGACAAAATAATTACCATGAGGCTAGCTGCTTATGTGATATAACTGTCTGAATGCCTGCGGATGGAGGTTGAATTACCTAAATTGGAATAATGCATTAAAACTGTAAGTTGTAAGCCCACTAGATAGTGGCAAAACCATCTATTCTAAAGCCCACTTGAGGGTGGCAAAACCTGCATTTTAGCCTACTCGCGAGTAGCAAACCATTTTAAAAACAAACATGAAATGTTTTGTTCCAAATTAGGCGATTTGGTCTATACTTGTTTGCTGTGCACATAACATAGTAATTCTAGGCTAATAACTGAAATAGGAACATATAATGTTTTCAAAACAAGATATCACGGTTAGTAGAGGCCAATCTTTGATCGGGCCCAAGTTCTCGAGCCAAGGCAACTTTGGTGATAATGGACACATGGCCTTTGGCACTGAGTCAGGTTTTCCTAAATTTCCCAAAATAAAATATTTAGGTGGCGACTCTGTATCTGGCAAAGCAGTCCATGTTTGGCACCTCTTTTCTAAAAATCTATTTTTTTTCTTAAAACGATTTGCCGAATTTGGACTCTTTGGTTCAGATTAAGAACT
Organism: Camellia sinensis; assembly: GCF_004153795.1. Classification (NCBI taxonomy): domain Eukaryota; kingdom Viridiplantae; phylum Streptophyta; class Magnoliopsida; order Ericales; family Theaceae; genus Camellia; species Camellia sinensis. The sequence goes on from NW_021024928.1 coordinate 136,542, forward strand.
GTGACAATTTGAGAGTCCTGAACTGTAGTGAACCCAATATGAACAGAACGGGACTCATCCTCCCGGGGCGTTCGGGGACATCTACAGTTTCTGGCGACTCTGTTGGGGAGTTTGGAGAATTTGACTCGAACTCATGATATCTTGTTTTGACTACACTATGTATTTCTTTGCATTGCATGTGCATTGGTGCGCCTAGGACATCGTGTTTGCCATTTGCTATTCCTGAACGGTTTGCCGGAGGCTTGCTTTGTCAAAGCATGCCATAAGGCTGACCAGTTACGGGCTCTGCCAGTATGGGAGCACAAACCCCGGTTTTACCGGGGCACCCTTTTTGACCATTCAACCTAGTGCATATTCGGAATCCATAGTGACCATTCCAAACTAGGACAGGTTGCTTACCCGATAGGTTGTTTGAAACCGCTGCGTGCGTAGTGAAACCCTAGTTCCTGACAAAATAAGACAGGGAAACCCTACCCCCAACATAGGGGTGTTTTGGCTCTCACTTATCTGTTATGTGCTTTAGGAGTGTGTCTCTACAGGAATGCGTGTATTAGTTTGCAAGTTTGGGCATCAGGCCTGTGGGCGCCAGTTCAGTGTTTAAGAATCAGTTATTTGCGGGTATCAGGTTCAGTTTTGGGAACAGTGATTCGGGGACAATAATCAGTATTGAGGAGCAGTGTATTCAATTTATCAACCGTGTGTTGTGATACCCGACTGTGTGTTGTGTGTATTTATTTTACACTGTTATGCTGGCCATTTGTCAGGTTATTTATTTCCTTATTACTTCATTTATCTTCTTGCTAGGTAGTTTAGCACGATTGCTTCTGACCCAGTAGATATCCCCCAAGCACTCTGGACTAGAGGTCGCCGACTCAATCGATCTGAGGATCTGGTTGACGGACAACCAGTGTTTTATTCCGTACCCCCAATTATCAGACGAAAGCTGAGAAGACGCAGTGTGTTTGAGCAGAGATCGCCTGAGCAGTGGTCGACCCTACCAGTGGACAATCAGGCTGAGGTCTCAATTTTCACTATAGAGAGGGAATATATACTAGTAATTCAATCAAAACAAAGCAGTATGGCAAGCTTAGAGGAGATGGTGCGCTAGCTCCAGGAGAGCATGAAAGTTATGCAGCAAGATACTGTCCAACAGGCAGAGTTCGCCAAGCAGCAGGCCACGGTTATGACTGAACAAGCAGAGTTAATCGTAAGGCTACAGCAGCAAGCCGGGGCATCTGCTTCGCATCAAGCCCCTCCCCCACCAAGGGTTCTGATACCTGAGGAGACACCAAATGTTCAAAATGTCCAAGAGGATCCAGACATTCCAACGGGCTCGGCTCCGCCCCCGATTCCACCGCAACTATCCAAGGCGCCCACGCCTATCAATGTACCCGACTCTCCCTTTGAGTTCGAAATGGACCCCACAGCACTGAAGCTGAGTAAGCTAGAAAAGATGTTTAAGAAATCCCAAGGAGTCAAGTCCATTCCTGACATTGAGGACAGATATACGGATGCAACTGTGACGCTGCCAGACCGGTTCAAAATGCCACAAATTGACCGATTTGATGGGTCTGGTGACCCCATGGTGCACTTGAGGTTGTTTTCAAATATCTTAAGGCCGATGGGCCTCACCAGACTACAAAAGCTGTCTCTGTTTGGCCGGACCCTGTCGGGTGTGGCGACCATCTGGTATGCCAAATTAGAAGATGACGTCAAGAGAAACTAGGATGAGATGGCTGAGGCCTTCATTGCGCAATACTCATATAACACGCAAATCGAGATTACGACCCGTGACCTCGAGACAACAAGGCAGGACCCTAAGGAACGCTTTTCAGAGTTCATGACCAGATGGAGGGCCAAGGCCTCGATGATGACGCTAAGGCCCACGGACAAAGATCAGATTAGGATGATTGTGCGCAATCTCTAGCCTAAGTTGATGCAGAAGATGATCGTGCTCCCCTTCCCTACCTTTTCAGATCTGCATGAGATGGGAGTACAGATTGAAGATGCCTTGAAGCAGGGCTTAATTGATAATGACCGGAAGCAACCCAGAAGAACTTTCAATCGTAACAACAATGCTGGCCTGAGTGGTGTTACAACTACAAGAACCTCAGAAGTGAGCGTGGTCACCACCATCCCCCCTCCCCCTCCAAGGACCGTGGCAGCTACGCCATTCTCCGGTGCGTCCGGAAGCAATACACAAACAGCCAAACACCAACCCAAAAGCCAAAGAGCTTTCACCCCACTATACATGTCTTTGTCCAAGGCTTTAGGGGTTTTAATTAGAAAGGGGCACCTGAAACCCCTAAAGCCGCGGCCATTACCGGAAAAACTTCTCCCTACCCACAACCCAGCCAAATATTGCCCATTTCATCAATAGCACGGTCATGACACCGACCAATGCTACCAATTACGTCATGAGATTCAAGATCTCATCGACAACAGGGTGATCCTGCCTCCAGAAAAACCCAACGTCATAACCAACCCTCTCCCTCCGCACAACCAAGCTCCACCTCCCAAGCGTATCAACTTCATTCAAACTGGGGTTGTGTCTTACGATCCTAGCATCTACATCACTCCTTCCCACCTACCTAAGCTGGAGGTGTTCTTTCCCGACTGCACTGAATTGTGCATGTTGGACATCTCCAGAACCCGATCCGAACCAATGGTGGTGACTGTCGAAGATAGTGCAGGGGAGATTGCAGAGGAGGATGAGATTATTGAGTCAAGGTTTGAGCAGTGTGGGAGTCTCGCTGAGGAAGCCTACAATCCGAGTGATTACATTCTGTCAGCAGGCCAGGCTAGGCCAAGTGTAGAATTGCCAGAGAGGGGAGAGCTGTGTGTGATCCAGGGGGATAGATTTGAGCAAGGGGCAGATGATTTGGTGGCTGTGGGAGAGGACTTTGCCAACCTCCAATTTTTCAATGACCAAGATCCAGGGGACACGACAGTCAACTGGTTTAATTATGAGGAATCGGTAGAGGCTACCGAGTGGCTGGATGATCAACCGGATGTTGTGAAGGAATTCCAACCAGAATAGGGCCCGGTAGGGGCGAGAATATCAGTTGTGGCTGGAAGGGCCGGAAGTCAAAATGAATCACCGGGGAGCGCCGGTGTCAGGAATTTCGCTCAGGATTGGAGCATTTTGAATACAGGAATTAATGAACAGCCAGCTGTACTGACACAGTTGGAGCAGGAAAGGTTTGAGGATTCTGAAAGAATTAGGAAAGCTAAGCCCACGTGGGGACTGAAACTGCTGTGTGCACAGAGACAGAGAATGCTGCGAGCATATGGATGGAGGGTACTGTGAGTACGAGAACGGTCATACCGGAGCCGGACAGGTGTCTGTCGGTTGCCGATGGAATATGGTGGGAGGACGATGACCTATGTCTTGCCCACACGGATGAGGATTGGGGGAGTAATCAGCCAGATGATACCTGGTATATCGGTGAGGTCGATCATATGACGAGAAACGGGCGGTATTTCAAGCCCCCGCACCTAGACCAGCCGGAGGCATCTGGGAAGGATAAGGAAGTTGAGAGACAGAAAGAGAAGCAAGTCGAAAAAGAGGCTGTACTGAAGCAGTTAAAGAAAATACAAGTAGACATCTCCATCTGGGGACTGCTTATGGCATCGCGAGTGCATCGACAAGCTGTCTTATCGGCCATGGACAAGGCCAAGCTCTCTATAGACACCACGCTCGAATAGCTGGTGGGCTTGATTTTTTTGGGAGGAGCTACCCCGATGCTGACTTTTTTCGACAAGGAATTGCCACCCGAGGGGGCAAATCACAACAAACCTCTCTACATCTCCGTGGAATGTAGAGGCAAATGGGTACCAGTGGTTCTTGTCGACACGGGGTTCGCCACTAATGTGTACCCATCAAAAACGGCATATGCAATCGGGTTGAAGCCCGCGGACTTCGTGCCAACTGCCCAGGTGATTCGGGCGTACGATAACACAAGCAGGGAGGTGATGGGGACTGTCAAAATTTAGACCAAGGTTGGGCCGGGGCAGGATGAAATTGACTTTCACGTCTTAGAGGTTCCCGCCACTTTCAATCTACTCTTGGGGCGACCGTGGTTGCACCAGGTAAAGGCAGTTTCTTCCACCTTGCACCAGATGTTGAAATACCCTCACGGGAAGGGGGTGGCTATAGTTTTTGGGAATTCATCGATCCATCCGCCACCGGAGGTGTCCACACCGGTTTTGGAAATCGAGCACGGCACGGAGGATGTCTTCTTATCAGGATTTACCCTGGCCGAGGCCCGGTCGTTCAAAACATCTTGGCTAATAATGAGGGGTTGTACGTCAGGGCACAGTCAGTGTACCTCATGAACAAACTTCAGCACATCCCTGGTATGGGATTGGGAAAAAGTGGCTGGAAGGGCATTGCAGTATCGGCCGAAGTACCGCATAATCCACACACCTTTGGTTTGGGTTATTTGCCTACCAAAGACAACTGGGTGAGGAAAGGCAAAGAAATGGCTGGAAGAGCCAGAGCCCAGCAGGCTAGGAAGCCTTACGAGTTGGTACACCGGCCTATCCAGGGCACCCTAAACGGATGCTTTGTCTGGGAGGGGGAGGACTTTCCATTCTGTGGCTTCCCAGAGCCGTGGCTGAACGCGGAGAGGGAAGCACTTGCTGATTACCTCAAGTGCCGGGGTTCTGTAGATCTTCTTTTTGATCTTGCAGTTACCCGGGGATGACTGTTGCCGAAGAGCAGATGGACCCATTGGCTGAGGCTGAGCAGAGTAAGAAAGTGCAGTCTGAGGACGCTGAAATGAAATGGGGAAGTAGCACTGGCATGTCTGACTTTTCAGATCCTCCGAGTCGAACAGGAAGTGCTTGGGGGATAACTTCTCGGTACGCATGATCGGGAATGGAACGGCTGCGGGCCTACCAGCGACTATTTTGGATGCATCTATCGCACCCTCTCTCATTTGGCAGTATGAAGAGGGATTTTTGTCAAGCAGTGCCGAGTCAGGTAGTGAGCCGGAATCTAATTCCACCGAGTCTTGTGAGTCGGAATCAGGTTCCAGCTCAACTGAGTCTGAGTCCGGTATTCCTGGGGGTGATAACCTAGATGCCACAGTCCTGTCTAGGTCGTCTTCTTCTTTCTCTTTTGAGTCTGTTGTAATAGAAGAATCGGACGGTTCGGAAGCACTTAATGAGAATGACGTGGATGTGGTTTTTGAGTACTTTTCTGTGCCTTTGATTTATTGCTTGAATCAAGACTTTCAAAATTTTGACAAAAATGACGAGGAAGAAATTCCTTCAGTTTTGTAACGATTAATTGATCAAGAGCAGGAAAGATTTGTTAAGCCTTTAGTTGATGAAATCACTACTGTGAATATTGGTACTGAGAAGGACCCGCGGCTGGTCCAGATCGGGTCCACGTTGTCTTCGGAGGAACGCGAACGCTTAGTCGCTTTATTAAAAGATTTCAAAGATGTTTTCGCGTGGTCCAACGAAGACATGCCTGGAATCGATCCTGAGATTGTACAGCACCGGATCCCTCTTGACCCCAAGGCCCGACCCATCATGCAAAAACTCAGAAGAATCCGCCCTGACTGGGCCATCAAGATTAAGGAATAGGTCACCAAGCAAATTGACGCAGGGTTCTTGCTGGTATCCGAATACTCGACTTGGTTGGCCAACATTGTTCCGGTGCCGAAGAAGGATGGCAGGATCAGGGTATGCGTGGATTTCAGGGACTTGAACAGAGCTAACCCGAAAGACGATTTTCCCTTGCCGCATATTGATGAGTTAGTGGATTTTACAGCGGGGCATGCTTTACTCTCGTTTATGGATGGCTTCTCAAGCTGTAATCAGATAGTGATGGCACTTGAAGACTAAGAAAAAACTGCCTTCACCACCCCGTGGGGGACATACTGCTACAGAGTAATGTCGTTTGGGTTGAAGAATGCTGGAGCTACATATCAACGGGCCGTGACCACAATATTGCATGACATGATCCACAAAGAGGTTGAGGTGTACGTGGACGACATGATTGTCAAATCCAAAGAAAGGGAGGGCCACTACACCGCCTTGCAAAAGTTCTTTCAAAGGATTAGAGAATTTCGGTTACGGCTGAATCCTCAGAAGTGTACGTTTGGTGTTACAGCGGGAAAGATGCTGGGATTCCTGATTACACAGAGAGGTATTGAAGTCAACCTTTCCAAAATCAAGGCCATCTTAGAAATGCCACCACCAAGGACTGAAAAGGAGGTGTGAGGCTTTCTAGGTAAAGTACAATTCATAAGACGGTTTATCTCAAAATTAACCTTGACTTGTGAACCACTTTTTGGCCTCTTGAAGAAAGGGAAGAAATTCCAGTGGGACGGCCGATGCCAAACTGCTTTTGAACAGATCGAGGAATACTTACAGAAGCCACCTATGTTGTCACCACCTAAACCGAGGAAGCCGTTGATATTGTACCTTTCAGTAACTGAGACTACAATGGGCTGCATGCTCGTGCAAGAATCAGAGGACAAGGTGGAGAGAGCCATCTATTACCTAAGCAAGAAGATGCTAGAGTATGAGACCCGTTATACACCGTTGAAAAAGGCTTGCTTAGCCTTGGTATGGGCTGCCAGGAAACTGCGGCACTACCTGTTAGCTCACTCCGTAATGATGGTTTCGAGACTAGATCCCATCAAATATCTCTTTGAGAAACCAGCACTTACGGGTAGGCTAGCTCGTTGGTTGCTGTTGCTTTCCGAATTTGATCTGAAGTATGTGATGCGCAAGTCAGTCAAGGGAAGAGCAGTAGCAAAATTCTTAGCCGATCATCCAGTGGAAGGAGGTGAAGTAGTTGAATACTTATTCCCAGATGAGGCCATTTTGCATATTGATGACGAGTTTTGGACGATGTACTTTGACGGAGCGTCAAATCAGTACGGGTATGGAATAGGGGTGTTGCTGATAGCACCCGACAATTCCCGTATCCCTCTAGCCTTCAAACTCTGGTTCAAAGTCTCAAACAACGAAGCAGAATATGAGGCATGCATTGCTGGTCTAGAAGCAGCCCTGGAGCTAGGGGCAAAACGGTTAGACGTCATCGGGGACTCGAACCTTGTTGTGTCTCAAGCAAAAGGAGATTGGAAAGTCAAAGAAGAAAAGATGATAATGTACCACCAAACCTTGGACTTGTTAATTCCTCGATTTGGGAAGCTAAACTTCGCTCATCTATTAAAAGAGAACAACAGGTTCGCAGATTCACTAGCAACTCTATCTTCCATGATAGACATCCCGTTTGGAGTCCGGATGCATCCAGTCATTATTGACCAGAAATTTATGCCAGCCTACGAGTCGATTGCTGCTATAGATGAGGTTCAGGACGAGAATCCCTAGTATTACGACATTTGGAACTTTTTGGAGAAGGAGGCGTACCTACCAAGGGCAAATGCCAAAGATAAAAGGGCAATCAGAAGAATGGCCGTTCAGTTCATCATCTGCGGAGGTAAGCTGTATAAGAGAGGTCATCTGGGAACGCATAAGCTATGTGTAGAAGCTGAAGAATCGAAGCGCCTGATGGAGGCCATCCATGCAGGGGAATGCGGTTCGCATATGAACGGGGTAATGCTGGCACGGAAGATCCTCAAACAGGGTTACTACTGGTCCACCATGGAAGAGGATTGTATCAGCTTTGTTCGGCCATGCCACCAATGTCAGATCCATGCAAACCGCATGAACATCCCGCCGTCGAAGCTGTACAATATGACTTCGCCATGGCCATTTTCAGTTTGGGGAATCGACGTGATCGGGGCTGTTACCCCGAAGGGGTCGAATGGGCATGAGTTCATCCTAGTTGCGATAGATTATTTCACGAAGTGGGTTGAAGCCCAATCCTATGTGGTGTTGAAGGTGTCGCACATTGCAAAGTTCATCAGGAACAACATCATCTGTCGATATAGGGTCCCAAACGAGGCCATTTCAGATAATGGTTCCCACTTCAAGAAGGAAGTGATTGACTTGTTGGAAAAATATAACGTGGCCTTTCATAAGTCATCCACATACCGGCCGCAAACCAATGGAGCGGTCGAGGCCGCTAACAAGAATATCAAACACATATTGCAGAAGATGGTGGAAACCTACCGGGATTGGCCAGACAAGCAGCCGTTTGCTCTGTGGGGGTACCGGACTTCAATTAGAACTTCTACTGGAGCGACTCCGTATTCAATAGTTTATGGAATGGAGGCCGTTCTACCTATTGAGATTGAGGTTCCGTCTTTAAGAGTGCTGGCTGAGTGTCAGATAACCGAAGCAGATTGGCAACAGAGCAGATTTGTAGAACTCATGCTCTTTGACGAGCGCAGACTGAAAGCACTGTACCATGTTCAAAGTTATCAGCGCAGAATCGCCAGGGCTTTTAACAAGAAAGTTAAGTCCAGAATCTGAAAGAAGGAGATTTAGTGCTCAAGGACAACCGAGCTCCCATTCATGACCCTAGGGGCAAGTTCAGACCCAATTGGACTGGTCCCTACTAGGGGTGTGCGCGGTGCGGGTCGGTGAGGTTTGAGAGAAAAATAGAAACCGTATGGCGGGTGGCGGATTGATAAAAGTGTCACTAGAATTTGTCATTTTTCTTATCAAAAACCGGCGGTTCGGTTGGCAAATAATGGCGGATTTGCCTTGGCGGTTCGGGCGGATTGGCGGTTTATAAAAAATATAATTTAAATTTCAAAACTTAAATCAATGAGTAAAAAAAAGACGAGAGATACCGCGATGTTAAGCATCTTGCGAAACTTTCTTCTGATGCAGCAAGTGTAGCAACAGCATGATAATATCAACGACTATGCCATCAATTCATTACAAGCATTTGTGGAAGCTACAATGATCAAATACAATACATAAAATTAATATCATTCAGGGTTTACAATATACTGAAAATGTTTACTGTTGAAAAATATTTAGATTGAAAAGTGAGCTGATGCAAGTTTGCAACATGGCCAGAAAAAAAAAAGATTAAAAAGTGAATTGGAATCAAACTTTATTTTGGATTACTGACGTCTTGAATTCCCCTCGAGCAGTAATGTAATACTATATTCTAAGCTATAGAACAACAAGCAAACTTGAGTAAAAAAGAATTTTTAGAATCTTATAAAACATGATTTAATAGCGGTGCGGGTTGGTGTGGTTTGGAAGAAAAATAGAAACCGGCGGATTGATAAAAGTGTCAATAGAATTTGCCATTTTTCTTATCAAAAACCGGCGGTTCGATTGGCAAATAATAACGAATTTGCCTTGGCGGTGCGGTTCGGTGCGATTTTGGCGGTTTCGGCGGTGTCGGCGGTATTATGCACACCCCTAGTCCCTACATCATCAAGTCTATCTGGTCAAGTGGAGCTGTGGTTCTGATGGATCTAGATGGCCAAGAGTTCTCACAACCGATCAACATGGACAAGTTGAAGAAATATTACCCCTGAGAGGCTTGCTAGGCCGAAAACCCGAAAGGGCGACCTAGGTAAAAATTAGAGCATGAAAAATTCGAAATTATAAAAACTGAGCTCGCAAGGTTGAAAACCTGCAAAGGGCAGTCTTGGCAAAAGTTAGAGCGCAAAAGAAGAGTGAAAATACTCGAGTGAACCCAAGTCTGAACTATGTAAGGCTTGATTCTCATCTTTGGGATACGTAGGCAACTTCATCCTGAAGTTCAGCCATAAACTTTTCCCCGATCAACTTTGTCCATTTGATCATCTCAGCCATCTTTGTCTATCAGCATCCATTGGAATCTCCAGTGCAGTACTATTCAGACTAGGGGCAACTTTCCAGTTGCTAGGATCCGGGGTTGTGCGTCTCAGTGACAGATCTCAGGCGTGTCCAGTTCTGATCCATGTCGAAAATGGTTTTGAAAAGTTTTGATAAAAGTTGACTTTGTTCAAATTAATCTTTTTACAACTTAGACCATTTGTGGACCAAAACGGAAAATTTTTAGTACCCATAACCTTCAATTTCATTGATTTCAATACAGAGTTCTGCTGCTCTTGCATACAAATTAAAGTTTCTTTTTATTACATTCATAAAGAAAACTTGAAAAGTTCTGATAAAGTAATAAATCCGGGGCATAGACAAGTCAGGTGCTCCTACGCCCTCTCTCAGAGCTGGTCGAAGCCTCTGATGCCAAGCTGGGCCCAATCTGTGCCTCTTCATTAAGCCAATCTATGCACTCATTAGACAAAGTACAACTAAAAGTGGGAGCGGGGGCCAGGAGTTCCTTTGCCCCCCATGCTGTGACATGCCGAGCAAGCTGTGCACCTCGAACCGGGAACGCATCAGGATACTCTATCCCTTCTGGCGGACAAGTCTGATCATGGCCAAACTGACGCTGGAACCGGAACGGGAAGTAGAACACACAGTGGGTTAAACCAATCAACTGAATCCCAGTCTGCCGGGACATGCTGTAGCCCATCGCCGGTAGGTTAAGCCAAGGGCACTGCCAAGCAATGCGATCTGCAGACAAACTGCACATCCAGTCGAACCACCAGCCTTCATCAAGGGCATCGACCAGACGACGTCGGAAGAGGTAGCCGCAAGCTAAGTAGGCTGGGCAAGAGTCCATAACCTGCAACTTATCCATCAACCACACCTGGGAAGGGATGAAAAATGAGAGAATAAAGAATAGAGAGATGTACGATGTGAGAAAAGTAAGAAAAGGGTTCTGTGAGAAAAATCGAGCTCGAGGGTCGAGTGGTGTGAGCAATACATATGTGAGATCGGGTGAGAAACATTACCTGCAGCAGTAGTGGACTCCCCACAAATCTGGTTGTCTCTCGGCGATAAAAGGCATCCAAGCCCATCAACGTCTCAGCCAGAGTCATGGCAATGCAGCCCTTGCCCTCCTTCAAGCCTTGGGCAACCTCAATCAACCGAACGCTAGACCCTCCGGAGCCCGAGACAAACAAGAAATGAGATAACATGCACAAACAGAGGGCAGGTCGCCGAAAACCTTGCCAATGATGGTCACTGCGGTCGCCGGCATCAGAAAACCAACAAATCAAACTCGGAACATCCAACATTCCGTCACAAATCAAAGATCGAGTGTCGTGCATAGTAAGTCCACACATTCACCCTAAGGCTTAGGCGTGACCAAAGCGAAGCTGAGGCAAGATTTCCTCATCGCGCTCGGATTCCATCAAAGCTTGAAAGTCTTCGAAGGTAGGACACACCGCTTGCCCACCAACATCACGCTCGGATTCCATCAAAGCTTGGAAGTCTTCGAAGGTAGGACACACCTCTTGCTCGCCAAAGCTAAAGACATGTGTTACCGGATCCCAAAACCTTGCCGCGGCGTGGAGAAACGGAAAGTGCAGCGGAGTACGACTCAGCGTGAATAGTGCATTCATACCGAAACCCCGAAAGTTCAGCTTTTTCGAGCCGTCCAAGTTGGAAATCCAAGCTGTGAGATTTTGGGCAAGAAACTCTTCTATTTGGAGCAAATCAGTATGGAATTGAGAAAAACTACGAAATTGAAGCCTTTTGTAGGGGATAAGGTTGAGTGGAGAACAAATGTCAGCATTCTGCTGGTCTTTGCCATTTATGGCCGGCCGGCCAAGTATAGTGCCGACCGACCACAACTTTTGGCCGATTATTGAAGATTCTGGCCGATGGCCACTTTTTGAGGCCGATCGTTTTCCCCTGAGGCCGGTGGTATTCCTTCTTGCTCCCTGAGCTGTTTTACATGTTGAACATGCTGAGGATTTGCGGAATACCACCATTTCCAATGCCCTCCGGTGATGACTTTTGCGGAGTCACGCCCATTTGCTTATCGAGTTGTTGTACATTTGCTTATCGAGTTGTATTTCACTCTCTTTAAGTCTTCGTTTTTTCTTACCAAGTTGTACTCACGCTCGGTTAACTTATCGAGTTTCTTTGTTTTGCTTATCGAGTTGTAAGTCGGTTCACTACCTGATTATTACGATGCAAGTGCTTAATTTTCAAACAAATTTCAGTTTCATTCACATTGTTATGTGATACCGCGCGATGCGATCCATGGAGAGCACAAACATAACGCCTTTTCGGACAAAACAGCTGTTTCATTTCCATCATGTCTTTTGTGAAAAATATACAGTTTTGAAAACCTGCCTGAGGCAGTGCAATGTGCTTAAACTACCAATAAAAAGGAAAGTAAAGCAAAAGGAGAGCAGGGCAACGGAGTATCGGGATTGATACCGGTAACCTCTCCTCGCGGTCAATGCACCTCATGCGCCCTTGGTCAGGTCAATTATACGGTTTGGCACCTTCATTACTCGAGATAGTGCAAGAAAGTGCGCTTTGGAATGTTAACTGGTCTTCGTGGTTGACCTTGAGCCATGTTTCCTAGGTGCGATGTGCGGTGCATGCAAGGAGCATCCTTTCCCCACGTTCGTTACGCGTCTTGCTTTCAACAAATGCCTCGTCTTGATTTGGTTGCATCTCAACAAATGCGAGTAGCATGCCTTCACTATACTTATGCTGAAAATGTGTTCATTCTTGCTATACACATTGCCCGCATTATTGCATGCTTTACTTACATGTGTATATGTATCCTTAGGTGGTTACACATTGTGCACGTTTCTGCGTGTACTTTACTTACATGTGTTCATACCTTGCTCGCTTTACACATTACATGTGTTGTCGCGTTATGCTTTACTTACATGTATTCAAGTTTCTTTCTATACACATTGCATGCGTTGTCGCGTCATGCTTTACTTACATGTGTTCAAGTTTCTTTCTATACACATTGCATGCGCGACATTGCATGCGTTGTCACGTTATGCTTTATTTACATGTGTTCAAATTCTTTCTATACACATTGCATGCGTTGTCGCGTTATGCTTTACTTACATGTGTTCAAGTTCCTTTCTATACACATTGCATGCATTGTCACGTATTGCTTTACTCACATGTGTTCAAGTTCCCCATCACACACATTGTCACGTGTTCTTTACTTACATGTGTTTGTGCCTTCATAGCATTGTTATGCTTGCCCCAAATTGCATTGTTATGCGTCCTACTCGATTTGCGTTGTCACGCACTTTCAATTGCATTGATTGCATACTGCTAACAATATTGTACCAGTTAAGTTTCCTTTCTCTTTCAAGCACGATATTGTATGTACGGTTCATTTGAAGCTGGTGCAACCAGACGAACCGCACAGGTATTGTATTCTCCGCGTGAAACGTAGCGAGAATTACATGATTCTCTTACATCCTTTCTGCATTGTAATGTAGTTGGATTTGTGTTGATTGCTTAAAACTGTTGCATGTTATGCTTCGTTACAGCTTTCTTTGCATGATCATAAGTTATGTTCGGCTTCTTGCATTGTCAGTTGCATTTTGCCCCCGCCTTCGGGCGCATATCTTATCTGTAGCTTGTATGTTTGTCTAAGTCTTCGGCCTTGTCAAAAATGGATCATCTCTGGGCTTTGACAGTCACTCCCGTCATTGTTTTGACTTTCGAGTTCTGTCAAAGAGGGGCAATTGTAGACACCCCATTTTTGACCATCCTCAAGACTTGGACGTCATCGTTTGAACACTCGGTGATCATCCATGCTCGTGTTTGTTTTGAGTTCCTGGAGGTCTCGGCTACGTGCCTTGCCTCAAGATCTCTCGACTTGCTTGTTCTGTGCTTGGTTTTGCACCAAGGACTTGTTTGTTTTGTACCTGAGGGTAGAGAGTAGCTTGTTAGCTACCCCCGATACCCACCGGCCATGGCTTGAGGCCACCGGCCGTGTATTATTTCTACCAGCCATTAGTGAAATACACTATTGGCCGGTCGGCACTTGGTATGGTCGGCCGACCATCTGTTTGGCTGATGGCCTCCTTTTCTGGCCGGTGCCACATTTTTGCCTTTTTCAGGCATGGTGCAAGCCAACTGTGCCAACTGGAATGCACGGACCCTTCTCCCTATGCATGGGTGTGACTGGTTTGCACCTTTGCACCCTTTTAGTCCAATCTTCCAAGAGCTAGATTGACCCCTTTGCTCAAGCTTCTTGAGGAAGCTTGGACTCTTTATCTTGGCTTCCTCAAGAAGCTTGCACCCTTTGCTTAGCTTCCCTTAGAAGCCTTGACCCTTTAAGATAGCTTCTCTTGGAAGCTTAGCCTTTTGCTTGGTCTATATAACAGCCCCTCCTCTCTCCTTTGTTTTGGTTCAGAAAATCCAGACCTAATACATACATATATCTGATATATCATCCTCTCTCTCTATATCTCCCTCTCTCTCTTCATTTTGTATGTGTTTTATAGCCTAAAAATGTGTTTAGTTCATAGTATTGCACTAAGACACACACTCTTACACCTTACTTCGACTTTGGGAGGCATTGAGGGTTTGTTTTTGAGGTTTTGGACTAGTTTTGATCAGAAGAAGAGGGCTGCATTTGCTATTCTTTAAGGATTCTCCAAGGGTAACACTTTTACTTTATATTCCCCAATCTTGCACTAGTCTTTTACCTATCTTGCTTACTGTTTTAGACTTTGTGTATAATTGAAAAAAGTCTTATATTTGCATGCTTAAGATACTTCATTAAGGTTGTTTTGGTGTTGGGGGTCGACCTCCCCCTCTTAGGCCTTGTTTGGTCCTTTTGGTGCTCTCTTTGCTAAGATTTGGTTACTATTGTGTGTTGACCTTCTCACCACTGAAATCCAGTGGATTTTCAGTGGTGAAGAAGGGGGTTTGAGGTCTTGCATAGGGGAGGGACACCCCTCTCCCTTTGTGTCCCATTTGTTCATGTTTTTGGCTCAGAAGGGTAGCATGCATGATTAGTTGTTCTTGGCTTCATTTCAGGGATTTTTGGGTGTTATTGGGTCATATTATGCCTCTATTTTTAGTCGGATTAGTGGCCCCTTCCATGCATATTATACATGCTTTGCATTCCTCCATGTTGCCTAGAAATGCACCTTGCCAATAGACCATGATGCTTGCATATATTAGCTTAACTTCATGAAGTTCTTAACACTGTTTTGCCATGCTTAAGGCCTATTTGCTATTGTTTTAGTCATATTTGCCATGTTTAGGGCAGCTCTTTGTGTTTTGGATAGTGAACCTTGTGTATGTGGGTCTCTAGCATGCTTAGCTTAGTTTATTCTCGTGATTTGGCATCATTGGAGATCATGTTTAAAGTCCATAATCCATGCTAGTATGCCTGCATTCATCATCTCTTTCATACTTTGAAGAGTTGTTCTCTTGTGCCTCGAAATGAGCATTGTGCATGCCCCTTGGTTTGTGTCCCTTAGCTGCTATATCAGTGGGTTTTGGAGGTCCATTTTGCATGCTAAAACTCTGTTTTGTATTGAAAGATCCATGCCATGTTTGCTCGGGGTAGGTGTTGAGCAATGCTCTCGTTTGTAGTCTTGAATGCCATCTATGTTGCATCCATTCCCTAGCATGTATTGGTGTCACCTTTTGCATGCTTTTCGGAGTTTAATGTGAGTGTTTAAAGTCCAAGTATATTACCCTTAAGTATGCCTAGAGTTGTTCCCTTTCATGTTTAAATGATAGGCCTTGGCGTGTGCATGCTTGCATGCATAATTGGTACCATTTTGGGCCCTTTTGGCCACTATTTTGGGGCATGGCTGAGGCCTCCCACTTCACTTTAAAGACCACTTTTGTACCTAGTTGCATACTTGGCATGATGTATGTTGCATTACATTAGAAGCATGCTTGCATTATATCTTGTTTGCATATTCGCACCTTGTTTAGTTAAGTTGCATCACATAGTCTTGTTGTATAATTGATATGCCCACATCGCATTAGTCTAGCTTGGATGGTTAGCTAATGTCTTGTTGCATTTGATTAGCTCGCTCGCATGGCATTGCATGAGTTGCATTACTTTGCATTGTACATTGCATACATGCATTGCATTGCTTGGTTTGGGGTGTCAAACCAAGCATGAGGGGAGAGGTATGTTCGTACCCAAAGTGACGAAACACGTCTCAACCCTCGGTCGCTGATGCCCTTGACCTTAATATGAAAGGGTGTTAGCATTCATTTGTGTGTTGCATGCATTTACATTAAGTTACAAACTTGGCCTCTTAGGCCATCATGCATCGAAATGCATAATTGATGGCCCAAGGGTCGAGGACCACGCTCCCTTGAGTTCATTGCGTGATAGGGAGTGTGGTTATGCTCACATTTGCTTAAAAATTCCATGTCATACACTGCTTACCCTCTGCTGCTATCAATTGCAGGATTCTGCAGGAATTTCTGGCCGGCCGGCCATATACAGTGTCGACCAGCCATCACGATCCAGCCGGTGTCACAACAGTTGGCCGATAATTCATTTCTCATGGCCGGTGACCCCTTTCTTTGGCCGGTGGCATCCCAGAATACTCAGGGAATGATTCAAAGCAGTTCTGGAGACTTTCAGAATTTTCAGAGGGGCAGGACAGTGTAAACAGAGGCAACAATGCTATGGTAGCGAGTTTTCGGGCGAGACGAGTTAAGCATGCATCGTTCACGCATCCTGAGGCGGGGTTATGGCCACCTTCTTTCTGCATTTAATTTGTTAATTAATTAGAAATTCTGTAATAATTAATTTTGTATTATTTATTCAGACAGTAATATTTATTCGGACCCTCCGAGTGAGGGCAATTGTGTAATAAGTGTGCGTGAGTGTGTGTATGTCTCCCAACCCCACGTCTTTCTTCCCTTTTATTTACTAGCTTTCGATGGTTAATCTAGGGCATGTTTCAATTAACATACAGTATGATAGCATGTTTGCATCCATTCATTCGTTTTGTATGCACCGGGCTCGGCGCATCATTCTAACTGCATCTGTATTCCAATTCCAAATTGAATATGTGTTAGTTGTAGCATTTCACATGTCATTGTAGATTAGCCGAGCCTATCTTAGTTAAATTTTGCATGTGTTGCATTAGCCATCTTAACATGAACTAGGATCAGGCATATGATTACTAACTAGTTTCTGTTTTGGCTCGGAGTACTCGGTAAGTTCTCATGCTTTAGCATCCTTGCATATGTGTGAGTGTTGCCATGACAGCATAATTACCATGAGGCTAGCTACTTATGTGATATAACTGCCTGAATGCCTGTGGATGGAGGTTGAATTACCTAAATTGGAATAATGCATTAAAACTGTGAGTTGTAAGCCCACTAGATAGTGGCAAAACCATCTTTTCTAAAGCCCACTTGAGGGTGGCAAAACCTGCATTTTAGCCTACTCGCGAGTAGCAAACTATTTTCAAAACAAACATGAAATATTTTGTTCCAATTTAGGCGATTTGGTCTATACTTGTTTGCTGTGCGCATAACATAGTAATTCTAGGCTAATAACTAGAATAGGAACATATAATGTTTTCAAAACAAGATATCACGGTTAGTAGAGGCCGATCTTTGATCGGGCGAGAGGGGGTGCTCATAGCCGACCTTCCCCAATCGTACCCAAGTTCCCGAGCCGATGCAACTTTGGTGATGACGAACACGTGGCCTTTGGCACCGAGTCAGGGTTTCCTAAATTTTCCAAAATAAAATATTTAGGTGGCGACTCTGTATCTGGCAAAGCAGTCCATGTTTGGCACTTCTTTTCTAAAAATCTATTTTTTTTCTCAAAACGATTTGCCGAATTTGGACTCTTTGGTTCAGATTAAGAACCGTGACAATTTGAGAGTCCTGAACTGTAGTGAACCCAATATGAACAGAACGGGACTCATCCTCCCGGGGCGTTCGGGGACGTCTACACTTACCTTTTCACTGTATTCATCGGTTTCCATGGGCCCAGCCACTTTAGATTAATCTTGGACCATGTTGGTTTGTGAATCCCCGCTGAAAACTGGAATGGGTTCATCCTCCTGGCCTTCTTGGTTCTCCTTCTCAGCCTGAAACTCCCGAGGTAGCACATAAACCATATTAACTGGCATTGGAGGGAATACGCCAAATTGTATTATTGACTGTGTTTGCTCTGCTTCCATATTAGTATGCTTTGATGCTTGGGAAGCATCCTTCATACTATATTCTGGTACCTCAGTGCTAGCAAGTTCCTTTGAAGCAGTTTGTTAGTGGTCTAGCTCTGTTGGCTTTTCAACCATGAAGGATTGTTCAACCATAAAGGCTTCGAACATTTTCTCTTCAGCCAATGCCTTTTCTTGGCCCGGTTTTATTTTTTCATCTGTCTCGTCATCACTCTCCGTCAAGGCCTTTTCGAGGACTGCTAGACTGGATTTTTCTTTAGCTCTTAGTTCAGCATGAACTTTGGCCACTTGCACTCTGCTGGTACTCATTTTGATCTTAGGTCCAGGCTTTGAATATTCTCTTTCTCCTGACTGGCCTTTTAACTGAACTAAGGAAGTACTTTCTCCATTCTCCTTCAAATCTCTTTGGTACTGGGTGTACCTTTGCTGGATCTTCATTCTCTAAGACTTGGAGATTACAGGAACCATATCTAGTTCCCTTGTCTTTGGGTTTTTCAGTAGTACCCAGTTATTGGAGCTACCAAAGAGGGCTTGATCATCATTTCCTTTCCTTTCAAAACTTTGGGCATCTCTTTAGGTTTGTTTTGTATGACAAACTAATCAGGTACCCTTGGCACCCATGTACCTACGGCTCCGGTTGTTGGGCCTGCTATTTTTGTCTTTGAAGCTATCTTCGAAGCTGTCTTTGAAGGCCAATCATTAGTTCTAGTGCCTTGTCTTAAGCCAAATTCAGTCTTTCTTTCAGGCTGGTTGACTGTCTTGTAGTAGTTGTGTGGCCTGATCTCATGCAAAGGCCTCTCACCCCTTGACAGATTCCTGGTATCTGGAAGCTCAGCCAAGAGTGGCTGCTGCCTAGAACCAATCAGAAATGGCCTCATGCCATAAGTGTTGGCTGGCCTACGGTCTCTCTGCACGTCTTTGTAGTGCTGTTTTCCATCAATTGAGAGTCCCTTCAGCCATTTGTAACTCAACCTGCATCTGGGACACATTCTCTGCATTATAGCTGCTTCGAGGGAGTCATCATCCAATGCTTCTTGACTGGAGCCATCCCTTCAACTTATAAAACTTTGTCCACTGGCTGATGAACCTTTTGTGTTCTTTTTAAAGATAGCCTGGCTAGCAACATGCATTTGCACACTAACTTCTTCCAATTTCTTCAAAGAGAGATTCTAGAAATTTGATATGCTGACATTAACTGTTGCCTCTCTAATTTCTAGAAATGGGTTGGCATCAATTCCCATGGCCTTTTCGATCTTGGTTGGAAATTTCAGTCTCCCCTTCCGAATTTGTTCTTGGATCTTGTCTCGAAAAACAATACAGTTTTTAGTTGAGTGGGACCAAGAATTATGCCATTTGCAATACAATTTTCCTGTTAGTTCTTCAGAAGTTGAGATCTTAACCCCCTTAGGAAACTTTAGGAGATGTGTTGCTAGCAAATGATCAAATATGTCATCTGTTTTTGTTATGTCAAAAGAATATTTTCTATAAAGGTCTTTTCTTTTAAATTGTTGGTCAATTGTGGTATCCTTTTGAACCAATGCTTCACAGGTCATAGGTTCTTTTCCTATGATCTCTGCTGCATCAATCTCAAAGTTAAGGTCCCTATAGTAGGTCCTATAGGATGCATTGCCTCGATCCTGTTCTTCTTCGACTAAGGTTTCATATTTGGAAACTTTATAAGTAAGTTCCACTAGATCTCAAAACTCTATTGAATCAAACTTCTTTCGAAGCCTGAATTCTAGCCCATTTTGGGCTAATCTAACAAATTCAGGTTCAAGTAAAACGACCCTACATTTGTTACGTGCTCTTTTGAATTTGGCAATGAATTAAGAAGCCTTCTCATCAGGCCTTCGGCTTAATCTTGCCAAGTTTGCCATAGAAACCTCAGGTTCTGTTTGGAAAAATTGGGCATGAAACACTTTCTCCACTTGTTGCCAAGTTTGAATAGAACTAGGTGTAAGATTAGTGTACCAAACAAAAACTGCCCTAGTTAGAGAATTTGGAAAAAGTCATAGTTTTATATAATCATTATTGGTAAATTCACCACATTGGCCTTTAAATCTAGCAATGTGTTCAATGGTTGACTGGTTTTCATTCTTGTAAAAAAGGGCAAAATCTGGTATTTTATATCCCCTTGGGGACTCATACAGCCTATCCACCTATTCTGGGTAAGGCTTTCTATAGACAGGAGTCTGGACCCCCCGAGCCATGGGTCCACAAATTTCTCTTACTACATCTGCAATGTGGTCTCTAGGTACCATGTTTGGTGCTAATTGAGCCACTATTGGGGGAGCAAACACTGGGTTTGGAGGAACCACTTGTGTTTATGGGTTCCTTGGTCCAGGCAAAGACATATTTAGGACTGATTATCCTTGTTGTGCCTGGTAAGCCTGAGGATATGGCTGATCCCTTTGGGCAGGTGCCTGGCTTACAAAAGGCGCTGCAAAAGGAACCGATAGAAGAGGAACTAGCATTGTTTCTCTTCCAATTGCAGGAATCCTATCCAACCCCTCGGGGTATAGCTTCGAACATGGGATTAATATATGTTTTTCCATTCCCTTGTGTTAACCCTATTCCACCAATATTTATGGCTTTGCCAGTAGGTATAGACATGTTTTGGCCGATTAGAATTCTATGAAGGGGCTCATACCATGACTGAGGCACTGGTACTGGTCTTTAAGGTGTTTGATTACTGGTTTGACCATTATTTTGTCCATTATTTTGTGTAGGCTGTCTATTTCAAGCCAATTGCTACTGAAACAGATTTATGTTTTCTTCAACTTGTCTAATGATGGGTGGTTGATATGTATGCATTCAATCCAAAAAGGATACTGCCCACCTCTCTATTGTATACATTAACTGTTGTCCCATAATATTCACTAAACTTCCCCATTGATTAACTAGTGGTGTGGATGAGACAGTCGAAGGGCCAGCTTCTTAGCCTTGCCCAATATTCTGGACTTGGGTTATATACCCTGAAGTAATGGTTTCTTTAACCAACTGTGGAGGATTGTTTGAAGCAGACAGATTTTCAAGATGTGGCTCAACATTTTCCTTTATATTAGTTCATTCTACTTCTTCTTCGAGGTGGTCATTTTCTCAAATTGCTTGTTATCTAGCCATTTTTTATGGTCCCACTGGGCGTGCCAAAAAATATATGTTGGATTTTTGGCTTTTGAAGGTTAATAATGTAATTTTAAGCGTGCCAGCAAGGATCAATAAATCCTTACAGAAATTTTAATTGCCAACTAATTATCAGACGATTGTGTTGAAGTTCTTTCAGTCTCAATGAAGAGAACTTTTACTGGTAGCTTTTGCTTAGGAGAAAACTAAAGATATTGAAGATGATAATAGATAAAAATAGTTTTATGAATGGAATTTTGTTAAACGATATGAACTTACAATGATACCTTCGCACTCTCACAACCTTGAAGGTTTTTACAGCAATAGACTACTTGGAATTACTTCTAAGAATTAACGTGCAGTACAGGAATTGAAGAACAAGATATGTAAAAACTGGAAAAATATAAAGTAAATAACTGGTTTTCAGGATCTGAGTCTGGGCCTTCTTCTGTTGTCCCTCTCTTCTATTTATACTCTCTAATGGTAACCATCGAAGTAGGCTTCTAACCATTGAAATGCCCTTCCACGATCACTGGTCATGGCCTTGAATGGTTTGCTCCCACTATGCCATTCTTGCAGTTGGACTTCCCTCTTGAATTTGAATTTAAATTGTGAGTAATCGTTGGAGCACGTCATCTTGCACCTTTTAACTGCACCTATGCTGCACAGATCCATTGTTAGCAATATAGACTATCACGTGTCCGTCGCTGACTAGGGGCTTGTATTAACTCCCCAAATTACCCTTTATGAGCCATGTGTTAGGTTACGATTGGCCTATACAAAATATATAGCCAACAGGAATAGTGCAAGTCACTCTAATGAGGTGGCAATGTTGTATGTTTCTTCTAACACAAAAACACTATCAATTTTCATCCAAAATAAAATAATAAATAAGTAAACTAATAGAAATTACAAGTTGGTGCATATATAATGAGATATTGATCCATCTTGTTGGTGGAGATTATTATCGATGGTGTTTCTACAAGTATATAAATTAATCAAATTAAACCTATATTGCAATTGCAAGCTTATGCTTGTTAAGTGTTATTTAATGCAAACAATTAAAAATGGATGACATCCTTTGCTCCGATGGCCTTGTTTAGGATTGAGCAAGGAAATCAAAAAATTCGCAATCTGAACTGGTCCAGTTAAATCCGGTAAGCTTGGACTAATTTTTTGAATCCTTGATTTGGTTCTGGCTTGAAAAATTAGGGAATCGATCTCCGCGGATCTATTCTAGATTTAAGTTCATGATTTCGGATTACAACCGAACCGTATGTAACTTTAAAACCATATACATACCATAGACCCTTAAAGCATCTCCAATGGTTTGCCATTGGAGCTACCATTGCTATAATATAGCAACAGTTTTGAAAAGTGGTGCTCCAATGTAGGGATGACCATTTTAATTCGATTCGCGGGGGCCCACCAATACATGCCCAGATGGAGCGGATTTTACCCGACCCAAGACTTATGTGGGGCGGGAGTGGATTATATTTTGGTCACCTGTAATGGGAGTAAGGCGGAGGTGGGTATCGCCTCCCCCGATTCGAACCCTATTCGATATAATTAATAATATATATAAATATATATGTGTATATATATAATACGGCAAATTACACTAACGATCCCTATAGCATGGGACTTGTGTTACTTTGGTCCCTGACCTTTTAAGTGTGATATATTTGATCATAAATTTTGAATCTCATTTCAAATAAGGACAATTAAAGATATTGTTGCTCCATTTCAAGGACAAAGTCATCAATTTGATAAAATATAAACTAATTTAACAAAAATAAATGTCAAAAAATTAATTTTGAATTTTTAAATATTATTTATATCCACCAAAGATAAAATTATATAAAAATAATAAATCTTTTACATATTTATTTATTTATTTTATCAAATTAATTTTTAGTATGTGTTTGGATGATGATCATGTAATGTGTGTTTGGTTTTGTTGATATTTTTTTATGGTTATCATGTATTTGATAATTATTAGTCTTTTAATGTGTAATCGATACGTTTGATATATGAAATGTTTTTAGTTTTAGATTTTTTGATTTAATAGTTTGGTTTAATACTGATATCGAAGTTGTCGCCAAGTTTGACTTTTGAAAAAATTGAAACTAATTTAATAAAAATAAATATCAAAAAAAATATTTTCTACCCTCCCAAAAGATAAAATTATATAGAAAATAACGTGTTTAAAATTTTTTTTCACTAATTTAAGTTTTAGCTTCTTCGAAATTTTTTCTGAAAATAGATTCTAAAAAATAAACCAAACAAAGCTTTATAACTAAGAAAGTTTCAGCATTATTCATTAAAAAAAAGGCCACTACAATTCAAACAACATACAAGTTAACCAACACAAAATAAGTTGTATAACGACTTTGCCCTTAAAATATCTTTGATTGTCCTTGTTTGGAATAAGATTCAAAATTCAGAGTCAAATGTATCACAATTGAAAAATCAGGGACCAAAGTGACACAAACCCCAAACTACAGAGACTGTTAGTGTAATTCGCCCGATATAATATAATTAGATATAAGAAAGAAATATTATAAGTCTGCGGTTCTGTTTAAATATAAATAAATAATAATCCTAAAAGTCTCACTATATATATATATATATATAGAAACAAGAGAAATTATTTAGCCTGTTAAAAATTTAAATGATTCTCGATTTTTTTGTTATTTGAAATGTGATCAGGTATCTACGAGTATCCGCGGGAGTGGGGATGGGGTTGAAAATTTCCACCTGTAGAAGTGGGTGGGCGGTAAGCTGACAAACCCACCCCGTGGCCATCCCTACTCTAATGACACAAGCTTTGACAGCTGCCATTTGTGCCAACTCAGCCAAAACCAATTGTTTCCCTCCCTCCCTCCTAGCAAAACAGATAAATATTTGCAAAACCAACCAACTCAATTTTTTTTAATTTACCCAAATTCAACAACTTTTTTTTTAATTTTTTATTATACAAAATCCATCAACAACAATCAATAAATCTCAACAAATTTGAAATAATTTGAACAAATCTCAAATTCAGCAAATTCAACAACAATCAATCAAACAATTTCAAAAAATTTGAAACAATTTGAACAAATCTCAAGAACCCTAAAGAAAATCTCACAGAATATGAACAAAACTTTAAGCAATAAATAGCTGAATTTTTCATTTTCTGTTCATATTTCAACCGATTTTAGTAATCAGCTTTTTGTAATTGGCAATCCCGTTTGACAAAATTCTTTTTAGTTGTAATTTTATTTGCTCTTATATTTCAGTGAGGATGTGAATGTTTAGATGTGAATCTAACTCAAATTGTGCCCATGCAAAGCAATTTATGATCTTGAGACTTTCATCTTTGCCACTTCGCTGACTATGTATGGGGATCGAGCTGAATTTCTGGGAAGAGGAGCATCCAGTATCTCTGTTTACAAATTGAACTTCTGTGAAGCAAGTTTTACTGCTTGAGCGGTCAATATTGCGCTCAAGCAGTCAGCCTATATGTTTTTCATAGCCTTTACTCACACTGCTCGAGTGGTGAAGTGTGCGTTTGAGGGGTCTTTGTGATTGATGGGTCGTTACACACACCAAATATAAACACTAAACTATACCAAATTCTGTTAGAATAGGGGCAAGTCCAAGTATCGATCCACAAGGACAAATGTGAAATTAGACTAATTCAATCGCCAAATTCCTAAATTAATTTTGATTAAAAAGATTGAGAAATTTTATGACTAAATAGGAATTAAATGAAATTGAGAAATTAAATTGACAATTAAAATTAGGGTTTGAGATATTAATTTTTGAAAAAAATCCTAGGACAGAGAATTCACCACTAACCATATAAACGAGATTAAACATCAGCTATCAATTGCAATCCGATTTGAAATACCTAATATTTCACAACTATAAGTTTTAAATATTAATCAAAAGAGTTGTTGCATTCAACGTACAGGCACGAGTTATCCCGAGTAGAATGAGGCATTTGCTCTAAACTACGGTAGCGACACAACCCGTCTCTCGTAGCATGACTTGTCTCATACTTTGAATACAAACACAAAGAAAACTAATGTATGGAAAGCATTAAATAATCACAGAGAGTAAAATGCTTGAAGAAATGAAAAGAACAATGATTAAAAACTTCTAAATCATGCATACATTGATTCAAACCGATTCACAATCAAAGCTTAACCCATGTAGCAAGTATTGGACCAATGACTCCCGAACCAGATGGTTTTAGGGCACTAGGTTTAGAGACACCCCTACGGGCTTAATAACTCGAGTTAAAAAGGCTACGAACCCAAACAAGTCAAGTATTTTTTTTTATTTTTTTATTTTTTTTAAGAATCTTGGCTACTTATTTATTCTTTTATGCAATCCTAGCCATTATCAATGATGTACACCAGGGATTATAATAAAGAGGTCACTGCTATGATAGTGTGTTCATGTGAATTAAGGCATACTCATGACAAGTGTACTAATACCACAAACACAAACAACTATCCTAGTGCAAACATCACATGTGAGTAATTACCCTATAAACCCTTTTCAAATAAGCCCATTATGTTCCCCAATTAACATATGCTCATATCATTACTATACTGGCACAAAGTGAACATTAAGTGAAGTGGTGCAATCAAGTGCAACAAGTACAAACATGAATGGCTATTATAAATACCCTCACCCCCCAACTAGAATACAACATTGTCCTCAATGTAAGCAATTGTACATAAGATAGTAAAATGAGAGAGGGGATCTTACCAGACAACACAGGCGCACATCCAACGAAGCGAGGACACCCAAACACACACACACATTTTTTTTTGGAACTGTACAGTATAAAAGGAAAAGAAAAATAAAATAGAACAAAAATAAATAAATAAATAAAACAATGAAAATATACAGATATCACTGATGTGGATCTGGCGGTGGTGGGAAATGCTACTCAAATAGGGCATGCATCAGTGTCCAAGTCTCGAACGCCTCATCATGAACTCTAGCGCCAAGCTGATCAAATCGCTGCTCGCTCGAGTCTCGATATGCGTAGAAGTCAGTTTGCAAATATGCAACTGACTGCTGATACCCATCAAATGCCGTTTGTGAGTAATCCTGATAGGCCTGATAGTCGGCCCGAAGATCAACCACTGATTCCTAAATAGCGGCTTGATTATCCAAAAGAGCCTGATATTGTGCCCTCGTCGTACAAAATGGTGCTTACGCTAGTGCTGGCGCAGCGGCGGGCTCTACGAGGGAATCATTAGGATTGGCTGGGGCTTCGGAAAGGAGTAGTGGAGGCGGCAGCTGAGCAGTGGTTTGCCGCCAATGGGTTTTTCCATAAAGTGTGGGCGGCGGAAGCTGAACCTCATTAGATTCGAGAGGGTATGTCCCATGGGCTTTTATAAGCGTAGTGATGAGGTTAGCGAAAGGGAGGGCCCATGTAGAATTGCCCCGAGTGTTGCGCACTTTGACTTCATTAAGGATTTGGTTCATCTGGTTGTAGATTAAAGTAGGGATGTTAACCCAAAACCCAAAGTCAAATTGAAGCAAGGCACGGAGGAAGTCCCCTCATCACTCTTCCTTGTGGCCTAGAGGGATGCTATTCTTTTTGAGAACAACATTGAGGAAGAGAAGGAGACGTGGTAAGTTAGCCCGCCGGATGCTAGTACGGTTGTCATCATCCTGTCGCCCCTCATAAAATTCAGTTATCAGTGTCGAGATGGTGAGTTCCCGAGTGAATATCGGGAACTGTTCTGCATTGATAGTGTCCATAGAATAGTGGAGGACCTTGGCAATGGAAGCTCGTGTGACGGCTAACTCCACCCCATCAACAAGGGATAAAAGTGCTTCCGAGGCCTCGTCACTGGTGTACATATTTTGATAAAATACTCGCACAATGCAAGGATACGCCTTTTTAGTGATGGTGCAGATGCACAAGAGGCCCCAGTCTTCAAGTTGTCGGACACTCCACGATGTGGGTTGATGGCGTCGGAAGTATTCCACATCAAAGGATGTATCACAGGCAACTGGTTTGTTGGCCCAAGCATCGGTTAGCACATCCCTAAATGCAATGTTGGCATTGCGAGGCCGTTTGGGTGCTCAGCGAGATGATGAAGACATTTCTGCACAAAATAATTCAACCAACACAACCAAAAATGTGGAACCATTATATTCGCACTCATCAAATACGGCGTGTATGCACAAATTACTCAAAACTTCATTGTCATCACACCACCAAAAATTATTTATTTATTTATTTGTTTAATTATTTAATATGGTATTAAATTAACTACAGAAAATTAACTTACACTAAGTTAGCATGAAACAAATTTACAAACACACATATGAACAACAATGAATAAATAAATAAGAAAATAAAATAAAATAATCTAAGTTAGTAGAAGAAAATAAAATAAAATAAAATAAAAATTCAGAACAAAAAAATCAAAACTAAACATTTAAACTACAATTAAATCACTAAATAAAAATTAAACTACATCACTAACTAAACAATTAAACAAAAATAAAAATAAAAACAATCCACTACCCAATTAAACTAACAAGAACCACTAATTAAACAATTTAAACTAAACAACTACAGTATATAAAAATAAGCTAAATTATTATTATGATTATTACCTTTATTTTTGAGTTCTTTTTTTTTTTTTTTTTTTTTTTTTTTTTTTTTTTTTTTAAAGGATGAACCATAGATCATGATTTGAACAAAAATAAAAACAAAACTCTACTTATCTACTCCTAAACCCACAAATCTAAACAAAAAGAAAAGTTTACCTTAAAAAAGTGGAGAAAGAGGAAGAAAGAATGATGATTCGCCGGAAAAAATAGTGGTCGCCGGAGATTCGACGGACGGAGAGGAAATAGGGCGGCTCTTGCGTAGAATATTTTTGGACCTGGGCCGCTCTTGCTCCCATGGCCTCCGCTCGTGTGGTGGATATTTTTTTTTTTAATTAGGCCGCTCGAGCGCCTATTTTTGGGCCGCTCTAACAGCAGAATTTGGCCGCTCCTACGATGTGAAAGCAGTAGGCAATTGGCTTGGGCTGCTCGTGCGGTCCATTTTGGAGGCTCCACTCCTATGCCCATTTGGGCTGCACGTGTGGTTTGTCGTTTTTTTTTTTAAAAAAAAAAAAAAAAAAACCCCAAATACAACCCATTTTTTTTTATATTTATTTTAATAAAAACCCAATCACCATCCAAATAAAAATTTAAACAATTTCTACCTTCAATGCACATTTGAAATAATAAAAAAAAAACATCAAAAATATCAAAATGCGCAACAAAAGTAGAATCTTCACGTGAAAACCACGAGTACTACTTTTCTCCCTAATAGTGTGTGTAACTTTTCCTATTCTCCAATAAGGTGATAGACTAGGTTGATTCGGTATTCAGAATCGAGGTGCATAAAACTAACTCAACCTATGGGGTTGCCATACAGAGTTCAAGTCGGGCTGGTTTTGAAGCAATCTCCACACCCTTGGGTATTCAAACCAGACTCTAGTCTCGGAAATTTCAAACCTTTGCGTTCTAGGCTATTCTATTCGAACTCTAGTTTCCACCATCTAAGTTGGTCTCCTAGAAACTCACTACAAATACAGTTAGGTGGCTATACCAGATCGTCAGATGCCGTTCGGGCACAGAAAACACCAAAGGAATTACACCTTTAGAGGAATTAAAGTCTCCTAGACTCAAAGTAATCACTATGGAAGATATATTGGGTTCGTAAAATGGACAACCTCAATCATTTCCCCTTTCTCAATACTATCCACATAGTGTTTCAATCTTTGGCCATTGCCCTTGAATGTCGTACCATCTTGTGGATTTTTAATTTCAACCACCCCATGCAGAAAGACTTCTATAACGTCATATGGGCCATCCCATCGAGACTGGAGTTTACCCGGGAACAACCGCAATTTGGCATTGAACAACCACACTTTTTAGTGAGGCTCGAAGGACTTACGAGAAATATGTTTATCATGAAATGCTTTAGTCCTAGCCTTGTCAGTTTTAGAGCTCTCATACGCATCATTGTGAAGCTCCTCTAACTCATTGAGTTTGAGTTTTCGATGGTCACCGACTTTGGCCATATCAAAATTGAATTTCCTAATGGCCCACAAAGCCCGGTGTTCTAACTCAACAGGGAGATGGCACGGTTTTCCAAACGCAATCCTATATGGAGACATCCCGATGGGTGTCTTATATGCAGTGCGATAGGCCCAAAGTGCATCAACTAACCTAGTGGACTAATATTTCCTATCGGGCCTCACAGTTTTCTCAAGGATGTGTTTAACTTCCCTATTAGATACCTCTACCTGACCACTAGTCTGGGGATGGTAGGGAGTGCCAACTTTGTGCGTGATCAAGTATTTGCACACTAATGCCTTGAAGAATCGGTTGCAAAAATGTTTGCCATCGTCATTAATTATGGCACGTGGAAACCCAAAATGACAAAAAATAATCTCATGGAGGAATTTAACCATAACCTTGTGGTCATTCGTTCTGGTTGCCAGTACCTCCACCCACTTGGAGACATAGTCCACAGCCACCAAAATGTATTCAAAGCCAAAAGATAGTGGAAAGAGACCTCTAAAGTCAATGCCCGAACATCAAAAGTTTCAATAATTAAAATAGGGGTCATCAGCATCATATCTCGTCGTGACATAGAGCCCATCCGTTGACAACGCTCGCAAGCTCTACAGAAGTTATGGGCATCTTTAAAGATAGAGGGCCAGTAGAACCCACATTGTAAAACCTTGGTGGCCGTTTTTTGCCTACTGAAATGGCCGCCACATGCATGAGAGTGACAAAAGGTGAGAATGTTATAGGTTTCACTTTCAGGCACACAACGCCGAATCACTTGATCCGGACAATACTTAAACAATTCCGGGTCTTCCCAGAAATAATGCTTGGCTTGTGACAAAAATCAATCTTTTTCTTGCTTAGACCAAGTTTTTGAAATTTGACCAATTGCCAAGTAATTCACTATATGAGCAAACCACGGGAGGGTCACGTGTGAAACCGCAAGAAGTTGCTCGTCCGAAAACAAGTCGTGCAAGGCTAAGGGATCACTCGTGTGCTCAAAAAAGATGTGGGATAGATGATCCACAACTACATTCTCATATCTCTTCTTGTCCCGAATTTCTAGGTCGAACTCTTGAAGGAGTAAAATCCACCTAATCAATCCAGGTTTGATCTCTTTTTTTTATAGTAAATACTGCAAAGCGGCATGATCAGTGAAGATGATGACCTTGGAACCTAAGAGATAGAACCGGAATTTATCTAGGGCAAATGCAACAACTAGTAACTCTTTCTCAGTGGTAATGTAGTTTAATTGAGCGTCAGAAAGAGTACGACTAGCATAGGATATGACATGGGGCACTTTATACGCACTTTGGAGCAAGACGGTGCCGAGGGCATAATCAGATGCATCGCACATGATTTCGAAAAGAAATGACCACTTAGGAGATTGCATGATAAGGGCAATAGAAAAGGCCGCTCACAATGTTTCAAAGGCTTTAAGACAAGCCTCATCAAAGACAAAAGGTGCGTCCTTAGCAAGTAAACTACACAAAGAACGAGATATTTTGCTAAAATCTTTGATGAATTGACGATAAAAATCTGCGTGCCCTAGGAAAGACCTAACTTGACGCACAGAATTGGGTGGAGGAAGGCTTGCAATGAGGTCAACCTTAGCTTTGTCAACCTCTATACCTTGAGGGGACACAATATGTCCCAACACCATCCCCTCGCGAACCATAAAATGACTCTTCTCCCAACTCAAAATCAGATTTGTCTCCACACAACGAATAAGGACTTTCGTTAAGTTTTGGAGACATTCCTCAAAAGACGGCCCAAATATGGAGAAGTCATCCATGAAAACCTCTAAAAATTTCTCTACCATGTCAAAGAAAATAGCCATCATACACCGTTGAAAAGTCGCTGGTGCATTACATAGCCCAAAAGGTATGCGCCTATAAGCAAAAGTGCCAAAAGGGCATGTAAATGTGGTCTTTTCCTGGTCAACAGGGTACACCGGGACTTGATTATACCCCGAGTAGCCATCAAGAAAACAATAAAAATCCTGCCCCGCTAACCTCTCAAGAATTTGATCAATAAATGGCAAAAAAAAATGGTCCTTCCTAGTCATGGAATTCAATCTCCTATAATCAATGCACACTCGCCACCCATAGTGGTTCGTGTGGGGACCAACTCTCCTCGCTCATTCTCAACAACAGTGATGCCCGATTTCTTGGGCACCACTTGTGTGAGACTTACCCACTTGCTATCCAAGATGGGGTATATAATACCCACATCTAACAGTTTCAATACTTTCTTTTTCACCTCCTCTTTCATATCAGGATTAAGCCTCTGTTGCATTTCACGAGAAGGTTTGGTGTCCTCCTCTAGATGTATATAATGCATGCACACGGAGGGATCTATCTCTCTCAAATCAGCCACAGACCACCCTATAACACTCCGATGTGCCACAAGAACACTCATTAATTGACTTTTGTGCTCAATAGTTAAGTCAGATGCAATGATGACAGGTAAAGTATCCTCTGGCCCTAAAAATGCATACTTGAGTGTGGCCAGGAGTGGCTTCAACTCAAGTGTAGGTGGTGTGACTAAAGATGGTATGGCAGGCTCTCTTGACAGAGGATGAAGTGACTCAAACCGGGCTTTCCGCGAAGGAAAATCCGGTGTAGAAGAAGCATTAAGTAAAGCGTTCACCTCCTCAACCGACCCGTCAATATCAAAAATTTCAAACCCAAAATGAGCTAGACAAGCCTCTAGAGGGTCCTCTACAAGAATGGAGGGTAAAGCTTCCTCCACAATCCTATCTACAACATCCACAAATAAGCATTCCTCTCTCTTATGGGGTTGTTGGGATGCTTGGAAAACATTAAATTTCACTTGCATATTCCCAAATGAAACTTTCATAACCCCGGTACGACAATTTATGCATGCATTGGCCATAGCCAAGAAAGGTTAACCTAAGATCACCAGAATTTGTTTCTTAGAACTGGCTACCGGTTCCATAGCTAAGACCAAAAAGTCAACAAGAAAATAAAACCTATCGACCTTTTCTAGCACATCCTCAATCATGCCACGTGGCACCTTGAGGGACCAATCAGCCAACTAGAGAGTAACAGTAGTGGGCTTCAACTCACCAAGTCCAAATTCTTCGTACATAGAGTACGACAACAAATTGACACTAGCCCCTAAATCTAACAAGGCCCTATCAATAAAATGGTCCCCTATAATACATGCAATGGTTAGGGCGCCCGGGTCTTTAAGCTTAGGGGGGTGTGTCATTCAACAAAATAGAGCTTACTTGCTCCGTGAGTATGACCTTTTGGTACACATGTGTCCTAGATTTACGCTTTTGCGTACAAAGGTCCTTCAGAAATTTAGCATAGAAGGGTACTTGTTTAATTGCCTCTAATAGGGAGAGGTTGATTTTCACTTGTTTAAAGACCTCTATCATCGCTTCCATGGATGCAGCCTTTTTATTAAAAATGGACGGTGTACCAAGGCATTGAGGAAAGGGTGCCTTAGGCACATATGGTGCCTTAGGCTTATGTGAAGTGCTAGGGACTAAGTCATCCCTCTTAGGTGTTTCTCCCTCACCCTTTCTGTCATTGGGTGTAACACTGTGGGTCACCCTTCTTAGCCCTAGTTGCATCAGACGCAACTAGCTGAGGCTCTAATTCTCTCCCACTTCTCAAAGTAATCACCACTTGCACCTGCTCATGGTGCTTTCCATTCCCACCTGACCCCTCTGCAGCGTATTGACCCTTAGGGTTGGCCACAGTTTGACTCGGTAATTTTCCCTCCTCCTTTTTATTCATGTTGTTAGCCATTTAACCTAATTGGGCCTCTAGCTTGACAATAGAGTGAGTATGGGAGTGAACTACCGGTACTAACCCCTTAAGTCCTAAGAGAACTTCCAACACCTGAGTCATAAAGACAAAGTTTCCCTGAGGAACAGACAGGGGTTATGGTTGCCGGTAAGGTTGTGGGGGTCAGTAAGGTTGTGGTGATCGATAAGAAGACTAGTTGGCAAAATTATTAAAATTTTGCCTTGATGGTGGAGGGTTGTAAGGAGTGCCTTGTGAATGAGGTCTCCATGAAAAATTAGGGTGATTTCTCCATCCCGGATTGTATGTGTTAGAGTATGGGTCATTACATGAGTTGGGAATCCTTAAGCCACATTCACATACTCTTTGACTAATTTCGGAAATTGTGATGCCGAAGGGCACTCACTTAAGTCATGAGCAAGGCTCGCACAAATAGCACATGCCTCGTGAAATTAAGATTGATCTTGCTGTGTAGGGGCATGTCTCGCAGCTAATAATTGGTCCATTTTTAGGACAATGCCTCTACTTGTTGGGCTAACTCTCGGTTTTGCCCGATCTCATAAATGCCCCCTCTCTTCAGGGCTCCAACTGCTAGTTGCTGGACTTGCCGAGCTGCAGAGGCATGGTGAAGGGAATTATCACTTAGGTTCTTAAACAATTGCGATGCCTCGGCATCATTTTTGGACATGAAAGTCCCACCATAAGAGGAATCCGCCATTTGGCAGTGAGGCTCAGTTAAACCGTAGTAAAAGGTCTGCATAAGTTGCCAATTAGGCACTTGGTGGTGGGGACACTGTCGGAGAAGGTCACGAAGTCTTTTCCACGTCTCATGAAATTGCTCGCCACCAATTTGAGCAAAATTGGTGATGGCTCGCCTAAGTTGGTTGGTTTTACCGATGGGAAGGTACTTCTCTAAGAACCGTTACTGTAATTAGTCCTAAGTTGTGATTGAATTAGTAGGTAAGGAGTTCAGCCAGTGTTTGGCTTTTTCCTTTAATGAGAATGGGAACAATCGCAACATTAAGGCCTCATTTGTGAAATTCTGGATCCTCACTGTAGAGAAATTTTCAAAAAATTCATTCAAATGTTTATAAGGATCATCATGAGCTAGTCCATGAAATGATTGGAGCATTTGTATGGTGTTGGACTTAATCTCATAATGAGCAACAATGGTGTCGGGTAATTGGATGCATGATGGTGATGTATATGTAGTGGGTGTGAAATAATCCTTAAGGGTCCGGTTGGGCCCATTCGGGACATTTGGATTTTCCATCTCTAATGGCTCAAAGTATGGATATGAATACTCAAGCCTAGGAACACGGTCGAAGGCTCTAAGTTTCCTAAGAATCCTTTATAGTTCAAGGTCCAAACTCCACAATTCATGCGACAAGAACGGTGCCCATGCATACACTACTCACACACACACACTAAGTTTCGACTCTGTGCACTAAGTTATGAAAGCAAAATACCAAAGGGAGAAATACTCACAGCGATTTAACGAAAACAATTTACTCGTCTTGCAGGTACTTGACATATAGATGTTGTCTCCAACCTCCAATTGAGCTTTGTATTTCTTTTTAGCACTTTGGTACTTTGCTTGCGAGTGTTTGCTTCTTTTTAAGCACTTTAGTGCTGCGGTTTGTTTGTTTTTTTTTTTTTTATAGATCTCGGTTGCGCTCCGCTTGCACTTCGATGATAGTTCCACTTTCAAATGCTCTGCACACTTACCAACACGAAAGCATAAAATTCTAAACTAAAAATTAAAATAAGAATGTAACTTTAAATTAACTGATTTCGCCAGAAGTCCCCGGCCATGGCGCAAAAATTTGATGGGCCGTTACACACACCAAATATAAACACTAAACCTATTAGAATAATGGCAAGTTCAGGTATCGATCCACAAGGACAAATATGAAATTAGACTAATTGAATCGCTAAATTCCTAAATTAATTTTGATTAAAAAGATTGAGAAATTTTATGACTAAATAGGAATTAAATGAGATTGAAAAATTAAATTGACAATTAAAATTAAGGTTTGAGATATTAATTTTTGGAAAAAATCCTAAGGCAAAGAATTCACCGCTAACCATATAAACAAGATTAAACATCGGCTATCAATTGTAGTCCGATTTGAAATACCCAATATTTCACAACTACAAGTTTGAATATTGATCAAGAGGGTTGTTGCATTCAACGTACATGCATGAGTCATCCCAAATAGCACAAGGCATTTGCTCTAAACTACGGTAGCAACATAACCCGTCTCTCGTAACATGACTCATCTCATACTTTAAATACAAACACAAAGAAAACTAATGTATTGAAGGCATTAAACAATCATAAAGAGTAAAATACTTGAATAGATGAAAAGAACAATGTTTAAAAACTTCTAAATCATCCATACATTGATTCAAATCGATTCACAATCAAAGCTTATGAAAAATCCTATTACATGGCTAGGGTTTCATCAAAACTCTAGAAAAGAAGACTAGCCATTCATGGAGGAGTGGGAAGAGGAAGAGGATGAAGAAGAAGCCCCCATGGAAGTCTCCTTTAAGCTTGAGAAGAAATCACTTCTTTAAAACCCTAGTCTTGCTTTTCTCCAGAATAAATTTCGAACCCTAATTTTGCCTATTTTTCTTCCTTTTATTCTCAGCAAAACAGACCCAAAATTATGCGCACGCGTCCCTAGGTGGGCCGCTCGAGTGGTGGTGGGCCGCACGCACGTACGGTGGTCTGGCTGGCTTGGATTTTTTGCTTCTCACTCGGAGAATCTGCTTTCACGCACTTTTTGATTGAATTTGCGTGTTACCTACCAAATCTGTACAAGTGCACAAAACACATCATCTCCACTAAATAAACAATATTGAAAGACTAAAAATATAGCTTCAGTGGCCTCAATGTGGTACTTTTCGGCCTATATCAGTGATTCAGTTTACTATAATGTGCATTATTTGCTGTTTTTGGAGAGAGAAAAAAAAAAAAAAAACAAAGTGTTTTCTGTTGGAGACTGTTTTATATGAATTTTCTTGGTGTATAGAAGGTGATCGATTGATCAACGAACTAAAGATTGTCAAACATCAAGGGTTGTTCTTATTATTTCGTTCACAAAAGAGAGAAGTGTTCTTTGGTGGATTTCAAAGAACTTAGGCCTGAAGTTTTGGTGGATTCTGAAGTGGCTCATCATCGTGGATTCAACATCAACATTGTGGATTCAACGTTGGGTAAGACAATTTCGAGGTAAAGACGGTGGTGGAATATGCACATTGGGGTCGATTCAATTCTGACAATTTGTAGAGATTGGTGTCACATTATTGAAGATCCAATTGTTGGCAATTCACATCTCATGCTTATTTTTTGGGAAGAATTTTTGAAAATTATTGCTCACTTCAAAATGATCAGTCAAGAACACAAGTGTCTATCTCATCTCAATAGGGTGTAATCATGAAATGTTTCAAAAAAATTCATGGGTGTTTTGAGCAACTCGAAAATCTACACTCAAGTGAGATATCTCTAGTTGATATAGTAAGATTTCATCTTTATTTATTATGTAGGTTTTTTATTTTGTCTCATATAAAAATTAACTAATTCAATAATTTAATATTTTATTAATACAGATGCTTCAAGCAAAAATTTTATACCATCAAGATGAAAATAAACATTTTGTTTTTGAACATTGTTGGTCCATCTTGCAAAACAATATTAGGTGGGAAGATATAACTCCTACGAATATAGTAAAGTCAAGGATACATACACTATTTTCTCTTGATTCAGCCCCCGAATCCCCCTATGGATAATTGTATTTTTCTTGAAGACGATAATAGTCCAAGTGTTGGTAACAATCTAAGTGTTGGTAATGATCCAATTGGTAAGGGTAGTGTCTCTGCAAGGGGTAAAAGGCCTATAGGTAGGAAATCTGCAAAAAGAATTATTTTGAAAAGTCAAGTCATTGAAGTTGAAGTCCACAAATTTAATAATATGTTGGAGACATTTAACCAACACCTTGTTGAGAAAGAAATCAGAAAAACTTAAAGAGAAGGAAAAAAGGACTCAAGCATTGTAGAAGATGAAAGAAATTGAGATAAAAAAGGAAGAACATTCGATAATGATTACGAGCAATCCGAATTACTATTTTATCCTGCCTTCTGATGAATAATTATGGGAGAATGTATATTTTCATTTTGCAAAATGTTTAGTATTTCTTTTTAAATGTAATATTTATTTTGCAATGTAATGTAATGGTCCATGTAATTTTGAGTATTTTTTTTTTTTTATGTTCCAATGTAATTTTAATTTTGTAATGTAATGTTGACTATTTTTATTATAATTTTATTTTTCCATTATTATTATTAAAAAATACAAAGATTGTTTATTGTTTAATTTTTAATGTAGTTAATAGTTTTTTCTTTTTTTTTTGAATTTTTGTAGTGGTCTGTTTTTTGGTATGGTGAATTATATTCAATTTTTAATTTTTTTTTATTTATATATTTGTCTAGTTAGATAGAATGTAAATATTTAATTTTTTTAAGAAAAAAGCTTGAAAAAGGTCATGAAAGACAAAAAAAAAATAAACAATAAAAAAATCACTGACAAACTTATATCCAAATAATACCTACAAATTAGAAGGAAAGTTGGTTAAAATTTGCCAAAATAGCATATCACCATTGGAGTGACAATACTATAATTTGACAAAATATTACTATTCATTGCCAAATTATATCAATGGCAATGCTATTTTAGCATTTGCTATTGGAGATGCTCTTATGCATACAATCCTAGATATTATGTTTGTTTAAGTTATGTTTTGAAAAATTACAGGCAGATTAATGAATGTTTGCATAATGTTATGTTTTTGTTTGGTGAACATGTTATTTTTATTTTTAAAATTTATGATTGGTTGAATTTTTTTGAGAATGTTATATATGATTTTTTTTATGAACAGATTATGTAAAGCCGCAGTTCCAAATTGAGCCAAACCATATTTAAATGGTTTGGTTGGATTGATTCCATGATTAAAATGGATTGATTTGGTTCCAGTTTTTATGAAACTGTAGACAACAGATTGATTTTGATTTTACTCCAAACCTTAATCAATACATGCTCACCTTTGGCCTTATTGATGAAGTTGTGCTCGATAACCCCAGGGGTTGGATGAGTTGGTAAGACAATAGCCTGTGTGATCAAAGGTCTTGGATTCAAAACTTATACCAACCTTCTTTTAGCCCCTGACTGAAATTGGCGGGTGAGGGGTGGGTTCCACGACATCCTCCCCTAGTTGGCTTGTAAGATAGGGTCAAATTTGGGCCCGGCCTTGGGG
Organism: Camellia sinensis; assembly: GCF_004153795.1. Taxonomy (NCBI): domain Eukaryota; kingdom Viridiplantae; phylum Streptophyta; class Magnoliopsida; order Ericales; family Theaceae; genus Camellia; species Camellia sinensis. The sequence continues at coordinate 174,771 of NW_021024928.1, forward strand.
GTTCCCAGTCCAAAAAAAAAAAAAAAAAAAGTTGTACACGATGAATTTGTTGATTACACTTTGTTCTCAGGGTACAAAATTCTCTATCTTCCTTTTTCAGTGCATTATTAATCATTGAATCATGTATTAAGATTTACGTTAATTGGAATTCTCATATAATCTAATAATTAAAAGTGTACTAAAGCATGAAAATAAAAAAATAAAAAATGTAAGGACAGAAGATCCTCAACCAATAATACTACAACTCCAGAATAGCAGTTAATAAGCATTGTTACACTTTATGAAAATCTAGATTCCAGACATTAAAGCGAGCTATGTCCACCTCAAGTATCTAAAGTTTATATATTAAAAAGAATGGTTTAGGTTTAAACAGTGTTATTTTTAATTAAGACAGCACTTCTGTTTAGTACCAAATTCCTTTCTCTATGCCAGCATTAAGAATATCTTATGATTGTACAATCAAACAAAGCAACTACATTGGCTTTTTCCAGTGCTTCCCAATTTTTTTATTTTCTTTTTTTATTTCAGTGGACAACATGTACGGAGTTGATGACTTAATTTTGTCTTCTGCCAACAGGCAAGAGTTGGCCATTTCTAAGAAAATTGAAATTTAATAAATAATTTTTTAAATTGATAATTGATCATTAAACTTATATGTGCCTCCCTAATGTCTGGTTAGTCTAGTACGTACTTAGAGATCAACCTTACATAAACTAGCCAGCTGGGAGGAGTTAATCATTTCCTAACTAACAACATCTCAATTGTTTTAGACATGTAATTTTGCGTAAAAACCTTTTTTCCCGGCATATGGGGTGGTAGGAGGTGTGGTTTTTTTCCCAATTGATTTGGAGGTGATGGTGGTGGCTGTGGTGGATGGAAGTGGCGGTCTGGGATGAATGAGGGAGAGAGGAAGGGAGAGTGGACCATTTTGATTTTTGGCTAATTTCTTAATAAATGTTATTAATTGGACTAAATTAAGTGTGAAAATTAAACTGTAAAATTGATGCACATGAAATTACACTGAGCACATTGACACAATTAGCAAATTATGTGGATCATAAAAAAAATAAAATTGATGTTATGGGAGGAGTAAAAATCTATGACCAGACCCAAACAGATGCCTATTGCATATCGAGGGAAGCCCAGATGTCGAGAGGCTCCATGAGAGCTAAACCCGACCAGCAAGGGGAGGCAGATCATGCGATAACGAACCAGGTACACACTCAAAAACCAGTCATCTCTATTCTATTCTTATATCTGTCAAGTATTGATTTGATTGTCAGAGTGCTCTCCCGACCAACACCTATGTTGGATAGTGTCTAATTGTCCTGCTTGTTTTGCAGGTCCAAAGGAGATTGGGCATTCATCTTACTCTCTTCCAGTTTGGGATAAACCTACCCTCCACTGTTGTAATGTGCTAATTTTTTGCGTCATCACATAAAATTCATAATAATTTTCTAAATAGAATTTTTAAACAGTAATGCTATGTATCTAGAAAAAAAAAAAAAAATCAAATTGTTCTTATAATTTACAATGTATGAATCAAATTCATTTTAAACATGACTCACATCATATTTTAGACTTTTTTTTTCACGATATTTCTTCAAATCTTATAACATTTTTACTTTCAAAATTCTATCCATGTCAAGTAGAGCATATTTTCATGCTGATCAAAATTCTATCCATGCTGATCAAAAAAAGTAGAGCATATTTTACTGGAATAATTTTCTTATTTTAGTTTTGTTTGTTATCATTTTTTTCATGATGTATCTAACCCATTTTATTTTCAAAAATTGTGATATGATTCCTCTCACGCGAGCATGCTAGTTTGTTGTGGAACCCAACAATGGACAAAGAGGTACGTACCATACCATTCATTGAACTTGAATATTGACATATATACGTAAGTTTGGACATCAGTAATTATTTGGTACCTCAATTTCATGTATTTGTAGCAGTGTAATTTATAGAAATAGTTGTAGTTTTGAATTTGACAGAGCTATGAACATAGATAGAAGCATGAAGTCAGGAACTTGTTCAGAGAATTCACGTTTGCTTGTTTACATTGTACTTTTTAGGCCAACCTTACATCAACTATATCCAACTACTTGTAATTAAAGCACGTTTCCTAACTACCAAATTAATATAAAAATTATCTATATATATAATTTTGATACATAAAATACGTACACAATAACGCAGTAATGCAATTTTTGTAATTTCAAATCACAATGATGAATCTTTTTTCTTAAAATGAAAGGACTACATAAAATCATGTCATTCTATATAAAAATTAAGAAAATTTTATCGGTACAACATTACCCAATTAAAATTTCTAAATGTCAATTGATTTAGATTTGTCATTCATGTTTAACCTTTTTCACCAGAATATGAGGTGGCGGAGTGTGTGCGAGAGAGGGGGATAAATGGACTATTTCAACCTTATTTTTTATTTTTGTTTCTCTTGTGTTATTAATTATACTAAATTAAATGACAAAAATGGTGCAATTGAAATTTCAAGGTACAAATTGACATAATTAGCAAACTAGATGAATTATAAAAAATGCTATATAATTATTTTTGTTACCTCATTTTCTTACTTCTTCACACAAGTAAATAGGTCTTATGTACATTTATTGATATAATAAAAAAATATAATTATGTATAATACCACTCATTGCTGTATCTCCCTTTTTGGATCATCGCATAAAATTCACAGACAATTTCAAAATGAACTGTTGGAACAACAATGCTATGTATTTAAAAATATATATAGTTAAGACTTTAAAATGCATAAATCACGGATCAAATTTTTTTCCCATATAAACAATGGGATTAGCTTGATTGGCTAGAACTCTTACATTTTACTAGGAAATCAGTGGTTCAAATTTCCATACTTGCAAGTGGTTCGAATTTCCATACTTGCATGTGGGTCTTATTGCCAGTGTATTTATTAGGACTTTTTTTTTTTTTTTTGATAACTTAAGGTGTCCGGATCAGCTTGCGCGCACCTCGACTAATCCTTGGAGGACCAATCCCACCGTCCACTAGCGGGGGGACCCATTTAAAGCCGAAGCAAAACTCTGTATGGACTGACCTAACACAAGAGTTGATAGCACTTTGTATTTATTGGGACTTTATCTCCCACTTTAAGAGCTTTTTTGTGTTGATTATGCATTATATTTTATATCCATTATTATGATTGTAATTCATTAAGTTTTATTGTAATATCTTATACAAATCAAATAATATATATATATATATATTATTCTAGATATAACAAACACCCCAACTTTGTTTGATTTGTCTCTTATATATTATTCTAGATATAACAAACACCCCAACTTTGTTTGATTTGTCTCTTGAGAGACAATTTTTGAGAAAAAATTGCAAAAATTTGTTTAAATTCAAGGGGGATGCACCAATAAATCCCAAATTAATAACTTATGCACTGTTTAGTCCTAAAAGTTTTCTTATAGACTGAAAGGTCCCATTACAATGTTAATAACATCAGATACAATGTTAATAACATCAGAGTCATGTTACAAACATTGGATTTCAAACATCTAATGTTCATCAAATTTCAATAATGTTTGAAAATATAGGATGAAAAACATCTAATGTTCATCAGATTTCAATAAATTTTGAAATTATAGAATGAAACATCAGATCATTTACATCATTCACATCATGTTGATGTAAAAATGGGACTAAATGGAGCATAAGAAAACTTTTAGGACTAAATGGTTCAACGTTTAAAAAACTAGGACTTATGAATAAATTTTCCTAAATTCAAAATCACTTTTCTCGGTACTACACATTCATCAATCATTTTTTTCTCTTATTCACATCTATTCAACTACAATAAATAAATCATCCCAAACTCTAAAACTTCAAAACATATAATCAAATAAATTTTCAAATTTTGTAAACTCTTTTCCAAAAAATTATTTTCCAAAATTATTTTACAAATACAAACTAAACATAGCCCACAGTTCTAAACATTTTTTTTGGGTACGAGATATTTTGTGCTTTTGAAATTCTATCCCTTCCAAGTAGCATATTTGACTTAGAATGGTTTTTTATTGATTTAATTACTTAAAAATTTATGATAACTCAGGTTATATTTAAGATTTTTTGAACCAATAAATTTTATTTAGTAAAATTGAGAATATTATCAATTTTTAAAATTAAGAACATTATCAATTTTGCATAGTAGTATTTCAGATAATTGTCACTAACTGATAAAAAAACAGAGCATGAAATTTAACGTTGTTATCCTTCTACTTATTGGCTTGATTCAACTATCCAATAAAATGAAGAATATTATAAGTTTTTTTAAGTTTTAAAACTGAGAACATTATTAATTTTTTTTATCTTTAAAGTTTTTTTTTTTTCAGTTTTGCACATCAATGTACCATCATCATAATTTTTTATAAACAAAAAATTTTGGTTTTTGCACAAAAAAATAATTCAATTTTTTCAATTCACATATTTTTTTTTTAGTTTTTTCAATTTGAAAATTGATTTTTTAAAATTTTGAAAAACAAAATAAATGTCAAATTTTCATATTCCTTTATACATAATCATAAATGATGAACAATCATTATTTAAAGGACAATTCCGACTATTAAAATTTTAATGAGACTTGAAAATTCAAAAAATCTTAATTAAGATTTAATGAAATATAAGTTCGTAAATTAAAACTTATGTGTAAATATCCCTTTTTTATTTTGATTAAGTTTGGTGTATTTTTTATTTTTCATAATATGTCTAACCTAGCTAACATTAGGGTCGATTTTATTTCAAAAATTGTGACGTGATTCCACTCATGTAAACATGGACTTAAGGTGGGTCTTAAGATACTCAGAGTTCAAGGCGAACTTTTGAAATTACGCCCTTTATAGATAATAATAATTATAAAAAAAATAAAAAATAAAAAAACTACTTGCATAAAATGATAAGTACTTGCATATTTTTTTTTTAAAAATTTCTAATATCGACATAATTTTTATTTGTATATAATCACTGAAACTATACTTTATTTACTAAATCAAGATATAAAGAAATCATTATAGGAGCTAAAAAAAATATAAAAATATGGTCTTATTGTTTTATGATTTAACAAATCTAGATTACAATAAAAAAAATACATTACATAAAATATAAACTTATAATAAAAAATAAAATTCAAACCAGTTACGGCAAAATGTTATTTAAATAGTACTCTTATCATATTTTTAAATGTAAAATTACTAACTAAGCATTATTGGGTTTTTTTTTTTTAAATAGAGATTAATTTAATAAAATTTAACTTGTGAAAAAAATTTAATATCACCATAGACGTGATAGTTTTAACTAAGAGTGAAAATTTTGATTTGAAACATTAACTAGATACGAATAAAAATTGACATGATACAATAATATAAAAAATAAATAGATTGGATTAATATTAAGGTAATTCTGACATAAAATTTAAAATAACACAACACCATACTTATCCCTAAATTATGTTCAAAGCCTCACCTTCAGGTCCGACCTTTGATTGACGTACTTTGTATTAGGGATGGCAATCTGAAACCGGCCCGATAGGGACCCGAGCCCCCGATCCCGAATATAATGATTATTCCCCGAAAAATACCCCCGACGGGCCGGGGATGGTGATAAAAAAAAAATCCCCGACGATATTCGGGCCGGGGACGGGGACACACGTTTCAGTCCCAGCCCGCTCCGGTCCCAGCCCCGAGCCCCGCCCCGTTGGTCTCCCCGAATGATATATATTATATATATTATATATCCCCGATGAGTCATCCTTATCTTTTATTCATTTAGATATATATACTTTTTTGATTCTCATCTTTAATATTATAATCCTATCTTTTATTCATTTAGGTATATATTTATTCATACTTTTTTGATTTCATCTCCATCTTATCTACTCTCTCTCATAAAGCAGATCTACTCTCTCTCTCTCTCTCTCTCTCCATTCCTCACATCTCTCCTCCTCCACAGATCACATTCACATCGCCATCGTCTCTCTCTCCCTCACTCACGGCGGCTCCTCTCTCCTCGTAGAACCCCCGCAACCACAACTCTAAGAATGGCCACGACGGCTCTGTTCGGCCTCAGTTCGTCGATCCTCCACCACCACATCCTCTGCCGCAGATCTGAACAACACAGCCTCTGCCGTCCTCCGCCGCAGATTTCAACATCACTTCCTCCTCCGTCGCAGCACCACTTCTATCCGGCCTCCGTCGCAGCTCCGGTGTTTGACCTAGACGACGGCATACGGCTTATCACTCAGATCTGTTTTTTGTTTTTTTTTTCAAATTGTTGTTGATCACCAGTTCATCATCACTCAGATCTGTTTATTTATTTATTTATTTTTCAAGTTGTTGATGATGAAGATGATGATAGTTATGTTTGTGTATGTTTTGTGTTTCAGATTATATTTTTTTAAGTTTTTTATTTTTAAGTTGATGATGATTGTTGATGATCATGAAGAAACAGATTTAAAAAAAAATTTGTTGTGTTTCTGTGTTGAACAAAATTAAAAAAAAAACAAAACAAAAACAAAAACAGGTCGGGGATTTTTCGGGGTCGGGGAAACCCGATCCCCGTTAGGGAGCGGGGGCGGGGGGGTTGATGGTGTCCCCGTCGGGGATCGGGGGCGGGGACGGGGATTTTTTGGTCTTCGGGGATCGGGGACGGGGAGGGTGATCCCCGGCCCCGCCCCGCCCCGTTGCCATTCCTACTTTGTATATAACTAGAATCCAACTATGAACATTCAATGAACTTGAAAATTAACACATGAGGACATTGAACACGCGTCATCTTATCGCCTCCTAAAGTATTGACAAACTTTTGAGGTTTGTCTTATCATTTTAATCATTTTCTCGCTGTCTATCTCCCTCTCTCTCTATTTGAATTAATTATTCAATTTGTCTTTTCTTCAATAGACTGCATATTGTAGTGAAGCCAAACCCACCTTAATTAATTATTTTACATTTTTCTCTATTTGGATTTATTTATTAATGAAACTTGGCTAGGATGCAACTTCAACGGGTTCTTTACGAACAATTTAAGTCTAGCACAAAAAAATTTAAAAGTTGAAAATTATAAATTTAAATTTAACCAAAACTTAGGTTAAAATTTGTTAATTAAAATTAAATTTGGACAAGATCTTAAAAAGGGTTTTCAAAACTCGAGTCACGCAATATGATATACCCAAATTCTATTGATTATATAACAAATTATATGAAAAAGCTACAAGCCTTGAAGTAGGATTTCTTAAATTTACTTTTAATGATATGGACTATTCCACTTAAGAGTATCTCCATCAAATTAGTTTTTTTTTTTTTTTTTTTTCTTTTGATTTTCTTTTTTATTAAAACATATCTTCATACGTTGGGTAAATTACACTTAGTTTCTCTGAGATTTTTGACAATTATAGAGAGCTCTTCTATAATTTTCAAAACTACACGAACCTCCCTTAATTTTGTTAACAATATCAAGATTACCCCAATTTGTTAACTTCGTACAAAAGGCATGACTTAGGCGTGAAAATGACCATATTACCTTGTAATATGCACGTGAAAAGATGAAAGTACCCGTAAACCAAGAATCATTATCAACATGAGTAAATTATACTTACCTCCCCTAAGATTTTGCATATATATTATTAAAGACATATACATATTTTAGTATTATTTAATAAAATTATTAAATTTCATGCAATATTAAAAAAGACTCTTAAATTGTTAAGACATTATTAAAACATTTAATGAAAAAAAAAACTTAATTTTATTGATAAATTACTTTAAAATAATGTTAGATAATGCATTTATTATTTGAATTTTTTTTAAAGTTAAAATAATTGAATTTATTTTTTCTCAGCAATTTGTATTACTTATTTATTCACATATAAAAAAATATTATTTTATATTTTATCCATCATATATTATTCTCAAATTTTAATTTTTATCATTAAGTCATTAAACTACTAATTGATGCATATTTAAAAAAAAAAAAGTAAGTTAATGTTTCTTACATAATCAAAAAAAATTTAAAAATAAATATAAAAGTAAATTTTTTTTTACCTCCCTCTGACAATTAAATCAAACTCTATCAACATTAATCTTAATCTTAAATGCACTAAATTTAATTTATCATATTAAATATATATGAAATTATTATTTATTTTTCATAACTTTTTCAAAATATAAATGTAATTTCTTGGCTCTATTTTTTTCCACATTAAGATTTTGAACTTTTATAAATAATTTTTTTTTAATGAAGGCGAGATATTAATTTTAAATTTTAATTTAATAAAATAGTTTAAATGAGACAAATAAAGATGGAAAAATAGATTTCAAGTATCATACATAACAAATTAATTGAATATTTTATTATTCTCGAATAATTTTTCCATTCAAGTAAAGATTAATTTTAATTTTAGGTGTAATAAATGACAAATTATTTGAATTGTTTATTATTCTCAAATGATTTCTTGATTCTTCATTTCCTATCAACTAATTTTAATTTATTGTGAGACGATTAGATTTTTTTATTTACTTCTATATATATATTTTTTAAATTTTTTTAATCATGTAATAAATATTATCCTGCATTTTTTTTTTAAATACACATCGATTAAAAATTTAATGATTCAAAGATAAAAATTAAAATTTGAGAATGCTATATGATTGAGAAAAGATAAAATAACAATTTTTTATATATGAATAATTAGTCATGAAAATTGCTGGAAAAAAAAAAATTCATTTATTTCAACTTTAAAAAAATAAATAAATAATAAATATAATACTTAAAATAATAAATTTTACTTTATTTATGTAGTACAAAATAAGTTTTATATCAAATTATTAGGATATTATCTAATATTAATTTTATAGAGATTGTTTATTTTTAATTATTTTGTCAATGAATTTTTTTTAAAAAATATCATTAAATAATTTAATAATGTCTTAACAATTTAAGGATTCTATTTAATATTGCATGAAATTTAAAAAAATTATTAAATAATGGTAAAATATGTATAGGTCTTTAATTATATGTATATATATATATATATATGCAAAGCCTCAGGGGGATGGGTGAAATTTCTCATTTAAATATATAAGGTAATGGGTAATTTCGTTATTCTTAATATTATAACTTATGACACATCAGTATGACATTATCAAAATCTATTAAATAGCCTAACAGAGGATAACAGTGGAGGAATCTTAATAATAATTTTAAAAGTGATGGAGGTTAGTGTAATTATTGAAACCACAAAAAAAGTCTCTATAATTGTCAGAAACTTCAAAGATGGTAAGGGTAATTTACCTTTTCTCAAAATTACATATTATAATAAACATGAAATATTATACATTATAGATTATTTTCTCAATATTTGGATTAAATTATATTACAATGTAATATATTGTATTGTTTGGTACACAACTAAATTGTTTTCCTTATTATGTTTTGTGGGAGGCGAATATTGTGGGGGCAATAATGCCGAATAATGGTATGAGAACAGTCAAGGACGGAGTTTGTATTCGGCTTCATCCTAGACGATCACAAGGCCGAATAGACTAATCGGCATTACAACTAGCCGAACAAATAAACGTGCAATGGATCAAGGGTGGACCCGACCCTGAGGCCCAAAGGAAAAATATAAATAGAGGAGCATCAGCCAAAGAAAGGTATGTGTGAACAAGTCTAACTTGAGATATAAGCAACCAAGAGAGTATGCACTGACTTATCCGTCAGAGTGTTAATTCTGGCACCCCTAACCAGAGTGTTCATTCCTTTTCAGTTGACTAGCTGAGGATCATGAGCGTCCTACAGGATCCAAAGAGTATTTTCAAACCACTTCTCCACAATTGGCGCCGCCTGTGGGAATACTCCAGCACATCCATGGTGGGCGTAACGAAAGATCCTCCGGTAGTCGCTGACGACCTTACACCACGAGTTGATACCACTCCAAGCAACATGCTTGGGCCAAAGAACATTGCCGCATGAAAAGCCTTGAACTTCGACTCAGTTGGCCAGACCTCACCATCGACATCAGCACATGAGACAATGCAAGCGATTATGGATCAGGCGAAACAAAATGAATAGAGGTTGGAAAACATAATGGCTGAGAAAGAACGCCTTCGACAGGATTTGGCCTTGGAGGTGGCAAAATCCCAACAGGCCGCGCGCTAAGATCCGGGATGACCTTTGAGAAAGGATGGTCGACGACCTCGAATTCGGAGACAAGATAGTGGCAGTGATTCTGACTCATCATCCCCAGAATCCAAAAATAAAAGACGAGTCAAAGTCTCTAGTTCTTCCGAAGGGAGTCCGCGTGCACGGAATAAGCGAAGAAGAAATGATTCAGACGAAGAGGACCAACATGACCCCTTTGTGCGACAGATCGCAAAGTAGGGGTGGGCGCGGGTCAGTTGCGGCCACGGAACCTCCAATCCGTCATCCATCTGCCAAATTGGCGGATTGGAGAAAATCAATCCGCATCCGTCCGTTAGTCCGGCAGATGTGGATTGAGCGGATTGGCGGATGGATGCGAATCAGTTTGGCGGTTTAAAATTTTATAAATTTTCAACATAATTCAACTTATGTAGTTCCTCAAAAAAAAAAAAAGTATTACAGTCAATGACTTAAAAAAATATTACAATCACTGCTTGTCTCATCCAAAGCAAGAAAGTTTCTCATCAAACTTTAAAATATCACAATCACTGCATGCCTCATCCACATACTACAATCACAGCATGCCTCATCCACATAAAGTATTACAATCTGTGGTTCTTAAAATATAAAACAATTCAAACTACCAAAACCATGAATAGAGCAGTAGTAAAGATTGTATGTCTCTGTATTGTTACTTCTATATCTATTTTTGAAAACAAAAACCAACCAGCATATATCATATTTTCTATTTATTATTTTTAGAGATAGATTCAAAAACCAAAAAGTATAGATAAATAATACGTTTATTTTTTTCGATTCAAAAAAGATATTCAAGTTGAAAACTATTTTTCAATAGAATATTTAAACTCTTTTTTAATTGAAAACACAAATAGAATATTTAAACAAACTGAAAACACAAAGTCTTATAAATTACTAGAGGTGCTCGTAGTTTGGCGGTTCGGCGGTTCGGTTGCGGCCAAAGGAATCTCAAATCCGCCATCCATCTGCCAGATTGGCGGATTGGAGAAAATCAATCTGTAACCGTCCGCTCGTCATCACGCATCCGTCCAAAATGCGGCAGATCGGTTCGGTTCGGTCGGTTTTGGCGGATCGGTATATCTGCTGCTCACTCCTATTGCAAAGGTAGTGCTACCCAAAAAGTTCAAAGCTCCATCGTTCACCCTATATGACGGAAAATTGGATCCCATTGATCACATCCGTCATTATAAGCAAGCCATGACGCTGCATGCAGACGACGAGGCCCTCACGTATTGAATATTTCCGAGCAGTTTGGGACCATTGGCCGTTAGATGGTATTATAAATTGGAACCGGCATCGATTAAGAGCTTCCATTAACTCCAAAAATCCTTCAGGGCAAGGTTCATCACCAATGAGGTCCAACCAAAGCAGTCCGATTCTCTTTAGGCAATGCAAATCTAACCAGGAGAAACCCTACGTGTGTATTCGACGCTATTGGGAATGCTTTAATCTTGTAGATGATGCCTACAATGACTTCATGGCCATCACCGCCTTTAAAATGGGGTTGCATCCTGATGGTGCCCTCCACAGCTCCTTGACCAGAAGACCCCCCAAAACAGTCTGGTTGTTAATGAAAAAAGTCGAAGAATACTGCAAAGTGGAAAATGACCCCCTGTGGATCAAAGTCGGGCGCAAGGCCAACAAGACGGCCCCATCTGAAATCGTTTAGACAATAAATTCTGTACCATCACAAAGCCTTGAACCACGGAATCGGGCTAAACGAGACAAAAGACGACATTCGCGTCGATCAAATGACCAATGTTCACACTGAGCTAATGAACAACTTCAAGTGGATAGCAAGTGCATAAGGCGCGCGGACAAGAAATATATGGAGTTGTCGGAGCCGATCAACACGGTTGTGTCCAAAGTTCAATATTTTCTGTTCTTCAAATGGCCACCCAAGATGGTGGGACCTCCCAACACAAGAAGACGGGATAGGCGGTGCGAATATTACAACGACCATGGTCATGATACCAATAGTTTCTATGCGCTGAAAGATCACCTTGAGGAGTTGGTACAAGACGGTCGACTTAAGCAACACGTCCGAAAGAACAACTTAACCAAAACTGTTGCTTTACGGCAGGATTCACCTCCACTCGGCGTAATCCATATGATATACAGCTTGCCGACAGAATCTGCGGTACATACAATTCAATCGCATCCTAACCCCCAAAAGAAAATCACACCAGTGAAACGGCCCCATGAAGTTGCGAGTATTACTTTCAATGATTCTAACTCGGCCGGCGTAACACTCTCCTACATTGATCTCTTGGTCATCGAACTACGCGTAAACCGATTCACCATTAAACATGTTCTCATTGACTATGGGAGCGCTTCAAAAGTTATGTACTACAAGACCTTTCTAAAACTCGGCTCCACTGAGTCGGACTTGTCTCCAGCTCATTATCCCTTATTCGGCTTCAACGCTAATCCAGAATATCCGTTGGGAAAAATCACACTACCAGTTCGGGCGGGCTCCTCGTTAATGGATGTAGAATATTTGGTTGCCAAGCTTCATTCGCCGTATAATCTCATCATGGGATGAACTTGGCTGCATACCATGCAGGCCCTGCCAAGCACCTATCATCAACTATTTCATTTTTCGACTGAACGCGGCATTGAGCAAATTCGAGGTTCTCAGGAATCGGCGCGGGCATGTTATCTTCTTGCTGCAAAGACACCAAGAGAGTTGGAAGTGAATTCAATTGAGGTGCCGGATCGAGAGAGCCTCGATGACGTTGGGCGACTCCCAAGTGAAACGGCAACCAGAGCCCTGGATAGGGTTGAAATTGACGGGAATCCTGACAAATTCTTCATGGTCGGCACCTCGCTGATGTAGACACCCCATTTTTGACCGTCCTCAAGACTTGGACGTCACCGTTTGAACACTCGGTGATCATCCATGTTTGTGTTCGTTTGGAGTTCCCGGAGGCCTCGGTTACGCGCCTTGCCTCAGGATCTCCGAACCCGACCGTTTAGTGTCTGGTTTTCCACCAAACACTAACATCTTGCCTTTGAGAGGCAGGGTAGGGCTTGTAGACCATCCCCACCCACCACCGGCAGTGGCTAGAGGCCACCGGCTGGTTTTTGCTGCCACCGGCAATGTATATTGCCGGCCGGCACTTTTTGTTGCCGGTCAGCACTTTTTAGTGCCGGTCGACACTCTTTTTGGCCAAGATGGCATTTTTGGCCGGCCGACTACTGTGCATCTGCTTTTGCAGATATTTTAAGACAGTTGTGTTGCTTTTTGCTCCCCTCCATACACGTGTATGGAGGGATCTCCCTCTTATGAAGCTTGTCTTGTAAGCTTTACAAGACAAGAAGTTCCAAAAAGGGAGGGGTTGGTCTCTTGGCTAAAGAGGTTAGACACTTGAGATATTTTGAGAGCTTAGACAGCCATTGTTAGGGTTTAAGTTCTAGGGTTAGGGTTAGATACACATCCTATCTCTCTTTCCCCCTCTTTTGTGCTCTTGTGTGTGTTTTAGTCCATACTATTGCACAAGAGCACCTAGTGTTTCACCTTCCTCTTGGAACTGAGGTTCTAAGGGACTGATTTTGACGTTTTTTGGTGTTGGATTCAAGCCAAGGAAGGCCATTGGAGCATCATTGTTGAAGAAGGCTTCAAGGATAAGAATCTCACCCCTTTATTTCCCATTTTTGCACCTTATTTCTACCTATCTTAAATTCGTTTTTGTGCTTATTGTATAACACAAAAAAGTTCTATTTTTAAGCCCTCCTTATTGTTTATTAAGAGTGTTTTTTGGTTTGGAGGTGTTTGATCCCTCTTAGGCCTTGAAAGGTTCCATTTTGAGCCATTTTGTGCTAGTTTCAGGACTTTGGTGTTTGGGCCTCTTCACCACTGAAATCTTGAGGGATTTCAGTGGTAGAGATGGTGCCTTGAAGTCCTTAAAAGGAGAGGGCGGTGCCTTGAAGTCCTTAAAAGGAGAGGGCCACTCCCTCTCCTTGTTGTCCTTGAAAAGGGCATGTTTTGGTCTCTTGAGGGAGCACCATCTTAGAGGGTGTATTGACCATAACTTGGCTGCTTTTTATGCTTAATATGTCATGTTTTGCCTCTGTTTTTACTTGGTTTTGGTACTCCATGAATGCTTAGCATAGTTGCCATGTAATGCCTTGTGATCCCTTAACATGTCTTAGGTTGTGTGCCTTTGTTTCTGGCATGTTTTAGGCTTACATTTGTGAAGATTTTGTGCTTATCTTGACATGTTTTAGGTCTGTCCATAAGTGTGCCTTTGTTTCTAGCATGTTTTAGGCTTACATTTGTGAAGATTTTTGTGCTTATCTTGACATGTTTTAGGTCTGTCCATAAGTGTTTGGGTTGATTTTGGCATGCATCATATTGCCTCTTTGCATTTTGGCTTGTTGGCCTTAGGTATGTGCATGCATAGCATGACATCTTTACATTGATTTGGTGATTTGGGGTCACCTTGCATGTTATTTTAGTCCCATTTTCATGCTTGCGTGACTGCCTTGCATGCCTCTTTAATGCTTTGGAAGCATGTGTTGCATGCTCCATGTTTTGGCCATCGTGCATGCCTCTAAATTTGAGCCACTTAGATGCCATCTAAGTAGTCCTTTAGCTTTGTTTTAACATGCTAAAAACCTGTTTTTAGTTGCTTAATGCATGCCATGTTTGTTGTGATAAATGTGCTTCAAAGCTTCATGACTTGCTTCAAGTACTTGGACCATGCTTGCATGCATTTGCTTGTCTTGTTTAACATGATTTGGCATCATTTTATGACATGATTTTCAATGCTTATGTTGCATGCTAACTAGTCCATGATTCCCCCTTTCAAGTGTGTTTGAAAGTTGTTCAATTTGTGCCTAAGTGTCGGCCTTTCAACACATGTATGTGTGTATGTGTATTTGGTCCCTCATTATAGTATGTGTATTTGGTCCCTCATTATAACACTTTGGCCCTTGTTTTAGGCCTTATTGGAGCTGCCTAAACCATGCCTAAGTCCACCTTTTTATTGGTTTGCATACCTTGTATGTTTGCATGTATGCTTTGCATAAGTACATTGCATTGTTCATGTTGCATGAATGATAACATGCTTAGGTTGCATTGCATCAACATGCATTCCTTGCCCCTTGATTTGGTGATAGGGATTAGGACTTTGGTTTGATTTGGTTTGCATGCATTTGAAATCAAAGTTGCATACTTGATCACTTGGGCCATCATGCATGAGAATGTGTGATTGGTGGTCCGGGAATCGAGGCACATGTCCCTTTGAGTCATTACAATGATAAGGGACATAGTTGGTGCATATATGCCTTGAATTGTGCTGCCATGCTTTGCCTTGTCCTCTGTTGCTGCCATTTGCAGATTCTGCAGGAACACTCTGCCGACCGGCAGTGTAAAGTGCCGACCGGCAATCATTCCCCTGCCGACATCTTAACTTTGTGCCGGTGGCCACATCCCACTGCCGGTGGCAATTCCATTCAGCCGGTGGCACTCCTCATTGTCCAGAAAGGCAGTCCTGAGGTTTTGGCAGCCTCCAGAGGAGCGAAGGAAGGAAAACAGAGGCAGTTCACGCATGGCGGCACATTTCCCGAGGCGATTTACTGCTTTTCTGAGTTTAATTAAATTTGATTAGTTGATTAGGCAATTTGTAATATTTAATTAGCATGCACAGTTAATTAATTTGTAATATTTATTTGGTCCCTCCGAGCGAGGGCAAATCTGTAATAAGTGTGTGTGGGTGATGTGTATGTCTTCCAATCCCCACTTCTTTCTTCCCTTTTATTTACCTGCTTATGATGGTAGATTAGGGCATCTTTAAACTTAGCATACCTTATGCTATTCATGCGTGCATCCATACATTTGTATTACATACATTAGGCTCGGTACATCACGCTAACTGCATCTGTACTTCAATTCACAAATTGAATATGTGGTAGTTGATCGCATTTCACATGCCATGTTTAGGGTTAGCCGAGCCTACTTAGATTGCATTTTTGCATGTGATGCATTAGCCATTTTTTAACATGACTAGGACATGCATGTTTGCTAACTAGTTTACTGTTTTGGCACGGAGTACGATGTAAGTATTTATGCTTTAGCATCCCGCGTGCGTGTGAATGTTGCCATGACAGTATGCCTGCCATGCGGCTAGGTGCTTATGTGTTAAAATGTTTGAATGCCTGTGGGTGAAGGTTGGATTGTTTGAGTTGGAAAAACTCGTTGAAATCCGCATTTTAGCCTACTTGCGAGTAGCAAATCCCAAAACACTTTTCAAAACCAAACGGATATGCAATGTTTATTTCCAAATTAGGCAATCTAGTCTATACTTGTTTGCTGCGCGCATAACATAGTAATTCTAGGCTAATAAATGGAATAAGAACACGTAAAGTTTTCAAAATCTTATATCATTGGTTGTTTAGAGGAATTGGTCCTGTCTTTGACCTGGCTAAAGGTGGTTGGCTGCAATACTTACTTCCCAATCGGTACAAGGCTCCCGAGCCGAGACACACTCCATGGTGATATGACATGTTTCCTTCTAGCACCGGTAGTCAGGGTATTACTAAATTTCCCATAAAAATATTTATCTTTCTCGGTGGATCTGTAAAATTCGCAATGAGTCCTTTCTGGCAACTACTTTTTCAAAATTTGTTTCTCAAAACGATTTTCCAAGATTTTGATTTTTGTTCAGATTAATGAACCGGACAACAAAAATCCTAATGGTCCGACTTGTATTAAATCGGGAATCCCCTTCTGGTTGTTGCGCTCTACTGTTTCCCAATCGTTTCGAACCCTAATGGCTAAGGAAATGTGTTCAAATAAACAACATAATTACATTCTTCATCATTGCAATGAGGTCCTGAAAAAGTCCTGTGATTGTTCGTAACCCATGGTCATGAGGAAATTGGCAAGGTAACTACCATAATTACAATATCTGCCATCATGGCAAGATTGGTCCGAATAAGGTGGTTTCTATTGGTTCGGAACCATAATCACGGAAATTGTCAAGTAAACTGGCCATAATTACATATCCGGGTCATCAATGCAAAAGTTCCGGAATCAATTGTGGTAGGTATTCAAAACCTAAATGGCATAGAAATCAATTAAATAACCATAATTAACTATAACATCATGGCAATATTGTGTTAAAATAAGTTTGTCCTATTTTATTTGTTTTTGTTTTTAAACCCGTATTCATAGGAAACGAAAAAGTAGCACCATAATTACATATCTTCCATCATGTAATTTGGTTCCCAATAATTTCTAGGTTTTTAACTTTAATGCACAGAAATGGTTGGAAATTATAACACCGTTAATTAATATCTATCATCATGCAATGTGTTCCCTTAATATTGTCCGAGTGTTTAAACCCAATGTGCACAGGGAATTGTGAATTAAACACCATATTTTTACATATCCTGTGCCATCGATGGCAAGATCCCAATAAGTCGTATTGTGTTTGATCCTATTCATGGAGAATCATGTAAACACCAATAACACATTCTGGCCACATTAGAATGTTCCGTAAGGAGTGTCCTATGTGTGTAAATCCCAATCCAGTAATGTTCAATTAAACACCATAATTTCATATCTGCATCTTCAAGGAGTGTCCTGAAAAGTTGATCCTGTTGTTCTAATCCTAATCAAGAAATTACATTAAAAACATATCTTACATATCTACAATCATTCATAGGTACCGGAAAGTTATCCGAATTTCGTAACTCTAATGGCTAGATACGGTATGTAAACACATAATTACATATCCTGCATCATTCAATATTATTCTGAATAATGACCTATGTGTTTAAACCTAATACTTCATGAAATGACAATAATCCGTGCATTGCATATCTGTCCATCATCAAGATTGGTCTAATAGTTCAGTGTTCACTAATTCTAGAAGGTAATGTATAACGCCATAATTACATATACCTGTCATATGTAAAGTTGTAATATTTTCCTAGTGTTTATAACACCGTAATCACTGAGGAAACGGACAATTAACACCAAAAATTTGCATATTTGTTCCATCATTCAACATGGGTTCGAATAAGTGGTCCGAGTTTTCGTAACGCCTAATTGGGCACGATGGAAAATGTAAAAGGTAAACGTCCATATTACTATCTGTCATCATGCATGATCTGTAATAAGGTCTCCAGTTTCAAAACTTATATGAGGAAAGTCAAGAAAACACCTGGTTAAGAACACACCATTTTTGACCTGTTCGCTCAATAACTTGTACTCACTTGGTTTTTGACACACTCTTGTATCTTCCATGTTTTTGTTCGGGTTAGGTTCAGTCCTCCTCTCGTGCGCCTTTCCTCAATGATCTCCGTTAACTCGTTGTGTTTATAGGTTTTCTTGTTTTTGCCCAACACTTTTTTTTTTGCCTTTTATGCATAGAATGCCTTTGTAGCATCCACCCAACACAACCACCTGGCCATGGTTTGCCAGACCACCTTGCTTGTTTTTTTTATCCATCTGGTCATGGCTATTTGTCCGGTCGCACCTTTTGGTTCCTGTGGTCGGCACTCTTTTTTGCCAAATGTGGACTTATCCTTGTCTTACTACTTTTTGTCCATACTTGCTTTTCAATGTTTTATCACAACTATCTTTCATTTTGTCTCCCCCATACAATGTATGGGATCTCCCTCTTTTTAATCTTGGTCTTTTAACTTTACAAGGAAATAAACTCTATAAAGGAGTTTTCTTCTCATCTTTGTCCTAATTTAAACAACTTTGTTAGTAGTTTAACACCATTTTTATTTGAAATGATTCTATGTTAGAAGTCATACACATCTCAATCCTAATCTCCTCTTGTGTTGTGTTCTATTGTTTTATGTCGCATACTTATTTTCACACAAACACCTATTGCTTCACCTTGTCCTTTACTACTTAGGTTAAGTAGATTGTTTTTTTTTTTTTGTACGGGATTCAATCCAAATGAGTGTTCTTTGGTAGTCACATTTTTTGAAGTTTTTATCTTCAAGGGGTAAGAAGACTTCTTTACTATCCCCTTTTTTTTCATTTGGTTTTCTACCTATCTTATAGCTGTTTTTTTGTTGTGGTATAAACTAAAAATTCTATTTTTACCCTCTGGATTTTATGTAAGA
>NW_021024928.1:194149-216061 GCF_004153795.1 Camellia sinensis
CTCCGAAGATATCGGAATCCGAGATAAGCGGATAAGGGACAAGAGTCCTAGGACAAAGAGGAGACTTAGCCAAGATAAGGATACAGCTCTTAGGGAGTTTATCTTTATCTCTTGAAGAATCCAAAGTAAGTAT
Organism: Camellia sinensis; assembly: GCF_004153795.1. Lineage (NCBI taxonomy): Eukaryota > Viridiplantae > Streptophyta > Magnoliopsida > Ericales > Theaceae > Camellia > Camellia sinensis. The sequence continues at coordinate 194,283 of NW_021024928.1, forward strand.
TAAATTGGAGTCCATAGAAGTCAGGCTTCTAGTAGGACTTGGATTGAGTAAACTATAAAAGAGAGGCACCCCCGTGGGTCTAAGGTACGCAGTTTTATACTCAAGCTTGTGAGTTTAGCACTTGATTATCTTTGAGAGATATACTGACTTGATCGTCGGAGTGCCCCCGGGTGGAAGAGCCACCGTCGGAGCCTTTTCTTTTTGTTACAGGTTTACTAAAGCCATCTATTCTGCCAGTGCTCTCCAGCTGATTACTAGGCGGGCAGTGTGGTCGGAAAATCACCCACACAATCACAATGCCTATCCCAATCTTCCTCAAAATTATCAACATTAGTCGATGACATCGCTACATCCGAACCTCTCACATGGCCCCCCACCGATTCTGGAATAGATTGTTGGACCGTCTCTGGAAAAATGCTAGTTGTACGTCTCTCCAGATGATGGGCATTAGCTATAATTCTCGACGTATATACATGACTTGATCTTCTTGCGTAAGAACTACAGCACCTAAACTTCTCCCCATATCCACTATACGCTCTTTAATATAACACTATAGCTATAGCTTCTACAAACGATAGAGGACAACCAAAAAGAGTATGCCCCACTCTACCACAATTTTGACACACCCTACATACACGCTCATAACTACAACTAATCTATTGATGGTACCCTTCCCTGAATTGCAAGTAAAACCCGCTAATCAAAGGTTGATCAGTCGGAACCCATACTCGAATACGTAGAAATTGAACATTACTAGGCATTAATATATCTGTATCTACCTACCTTTATAACCTCCTCAATAGCTCTGCCCAACCGAAACCCTGCTTCCTCCGTAAAACACTCTAGTGGTAACCCATACAGCTTAACCCAATTCGCTATCTTATCCATTACTCACTGATCAGTTACCATACCAGGGTTTCAATAATCAACAACTAACAACGCTCCTTCAATAGAATAAGGACCATTCGCTGCAACACGATGCATGTCTTGCTCATGCTCAAACAAAAACACAAAGAAATTTTTGCTGCGACCATAAACATACACTGAACCCTCCAAATTCCAAATTCCATTGATATGGAGTTGCATCACATACGAAACAAAGTGTCGCAACTCTGGAACACCAACAATGCTAGGTATCATGAAAAACTTTTCATGAAAATAATCATGAAAGCTTTGTGATCCTTAGATTACACTTGGAATAAAGCACCACGCACTAATCAAAGTAATCTAAGAATCACAAATCTTTCATGATCATTTTCATGAAAAAAATTTCATGATCCTTAACTTTTTTCCTGGAACATATCCAACCAAGCATCGCTCAAGTTCATGGCGTTCAAGATCCCAAGTGGTATCCTCCATTGCCATACTTCGACCACTGCGTAAATGATGCCTTGTCGGTGGAACAAAAACTTGACCCGTGTTAAGACTTCTACGTTCTTCCGAATACTCACTACCAACCTCCGTTCCACTGCTATTCGTCCATGCACCCTCACGTATTAAAGGGTTTGCCATAAAACACTCCCTCCACTCAAAGGGACCATAGAATGAAGTACCAGTAGGAGAACCTAAAAGAGAAAAACAGAATCAAACACATTCAACCTTTTTGGGATTATTCCATAGTAGAAGAGCAGTACTGTACAAATAGAAAATTTATATAAAATGACAAACTAAATTTTTATTTTTGCATTTTAGAACAAAAGGCATATGAAGATGACTTATACTTCTAACAATGTTGCTGTGATATTATTCTTATCATAAATCTTATATAAAAATTCTCTAAACTTTTTGTTTTCAATACCAAAAAAGTAAAAGGAGTAATTTTTGGGTCATGCTAAAAAAAAATTATTCTCAACCGTTCAAACTATTTCAATTTCATTTAAAAATTCTATCAAAATCTTTTTCAAAAAAATTTCTCTTATCCCAAATTTATCTTTTCATCACATTTGAAAAAAAAAAAAAAAAAAAAACTCTAAAATGTTTTTTCTTTTTTAATTGTCATCAAATTCTAATTTGGTGAAGAATTTTGCTTTTATAACTTGATATTCAAACCAACTTATGTGCACATCGACTAATTTAATGAACGATTTGATAAATTCTCAATTTGATTAAAAAAATGTCTCTCCCTTAGATTTGTTGAACATTTGATCAATAGATTAGAAATTATTTTTAATTTTTTTTTATTAAATTTAAATTTGAAAAAAAAAATGACTTTAAAGCAAATTAACCTAGTAGTTAGTCAGTGAATCAAACAACATTTTTGTTTTTAAGTCATTTTAAATACTCCTTGGTCTTTACGTTACTACTCTTCTCGAATCCAAATAATTTGCATTTTGTTTGCTATTTTCTTATTTTAAGTCTGTAATTTTTTTTTAACCATTCAAGTTTTTAGTTTTTTTTAGTTTTTTTTTTATTTTTTAAATTTATTCTACAAATTAACTTATGTTCAAAATTATACAAAAAATAGCATATCAACAAAAACGTGACATAAATATTTTATTATATGTAATTTGTATAATAATATATATTTTTTACATTATGTAGCTGTTAATGTGGCATTTTTCAGGTGATAGGTTCTATATGCACTCCTAAAACAAAAACAAAAACAAAAACAAAAACAGAATCATTAAGAAGAAGAGCGGACAACAAACAAGTTCTAGCTTGTTTCAAAAAGAGGCCATGGAGGATGGAGGATGGAATCCGGTGATAAGAAGAAGACGAGTTGCAAACCAATACAGTAGATCGGTGGAGTATGGAGTGTATACTCTCTTTGTGGATGACATACCAAGCTCAATGACTCCAGAGGGTTTGTACATGTTGTTTAAAAACTTTGGTGTTGTAAAGGACGTTTTTATCCCATCCAAAAGACGGAAATCGACGGGGTCGAGGTTTGGTTTTGTGAGGTATGACTGTAAGGTAGCTGCCGAAATGGCGGTGATGAAGGGCGATGGCCTATGGTGCGACAACAAGGCCCTGAGAGTCAAGAAAGCAGAGTTCAAAAAAGGGGAGTTCAAGCAGCATACAATGACCAACAGAGGAGATGGTCCGATGACGCAGCGTCCACAGAGGAGTTTTGGGCATAGAAGGATGGAGGTTTCAGGTCGAAGATCATTTGCAGAAGTCGTCCAGAGTGGTGGCAGAAATGAGAGGATGAAGATGGTTGTACAGGCATTCGAAGTCGGAAATGGATGGCTCTATGATAGTGTAATTGTAAGGTTGAAATCATTTTTTTCCTTCGATGAATTTAAAAAGGAGGTGGAAAAAAGAGGTATGGAGGAAGTAAGAGTCAGAGAAGGAGGAGGAAGGCTAGCACTGCTAACTTTTAAGTCCCAGCAACATAAAAAGGAGGCTACAACCAAGCTACAAGAGTGGATGGTAGAATGGTGTGATTCTACCACAGATTGGGACAAAGGCAAGTACATAGAACAGGATAGGTGCGTATGGCTAACATGTACAGGTGTACCACCGAATTTGTGGAGTGTCAATACATTTACAGACATTGGCAAGCTGTGGGGGGAAGCTGTTCAATTTGATGATGCCATTACTACGCAAAGTTCTTTTAAGAGGGGTAAGGTGCGTGTGATTACATCCACAATGGAGTTCATTAATACGGTGATCCATGTTGAATGTAATGGAAACATATTCCCAGTTAGAGTGTGTGAGGAGATCCCAACAGCAGGTGAGCCGTGTCATTGCTATAGTTCTCACTTGGAAAATGAGGTCACTGGTCCTATGGCCCAGGATGAAGAGGATCAATTGTCGAAAAATGGTGAGGCAGAAAAGGAAGAACATGAAGATGACCACAGAAGGAAGGAGGAACAGGCTATGGCAAGAGTGTAGTCTGAGTTTATCTGCTGGGCGTTTGCTGTCTTCATTCAGGTAGGTATTCAGCCTGTTGCAGGTCATGGTATGCTCTCAGAATTAGCAGGGGAGGATGATTCAGAGGAGATTCAGCAGTATGTACAGAGGAAGATGCAGATGCAGATGCAGTGGAGTGTGTTCCTGGGGGCTAATTCACCTTGAATCTGGTTTGGGTTGGACTGAGTAAGATGCAGATGGAAGGCTGCAGATCTGTGTTGTTTTGTTTTGGTATTCTGCTTTGGTGCATAGGATTTGGCTCATAACAGCTGTGTATACCGTTAGTTCTTTGATCCTTTTAGTTTAGCCTATCTGTTACTTGCTTCTTTTCTTGTTCTCTCTTGTTGGTTCCTCACCAACTGGCGCTTGGTGCTTTTCTAGCACCAAGCTCCTCTTTATTGATGTAATATTGCTCTTTGTATGTTCATCAATAAAGATTTATCTTTTGCCGATCAAAAAAAAAAGAATGGAAAATAAAATTATATATGTTTCTCAGTTTCATATATTGTACTATAATTTGCAGAGATAATAGTAGGTTTAAATTTGATTGTCATTCATGCATCCATGCAAAGACGTGAAGAACTTGTTCAGAGCCCTCACGTTCGGTTGTTTGTTTCCATTAACATTTGGATTCCAAGTACAATGTGGCAACCTCTCGATGCTCCTTTGCATATGCTAATCGTGGGGGTCATTATTTATCAAATAAATTTGTCTCTCTAATGTGTTTGTCTTTAAGCTAATACCAACTATGTATGAATAGTTTTTAATAATTAAATTCTGTAAAAGCAAGATTCTCGGCCTTCATCCAACTTATTAATTACAATAAAGGTTATTGGATTAAATAGATAAAGACATTCTTCAAGCACAAAATACCACAAATTATCGACATAAATTCTTTTGAATAAAGATTGGAACCCCATTTTCCCCACCCCTTTTGACCCGCTTTCTTTTTTGATTGGTCACTTTTTCTTTTTCTTTTTCTTTTTTTTCTCCTCCTCTAATCACCACCCGCAACGTGTGTGTGGGGTGGTGGGGGTTGAAGTTTGAAGAAGTCTAAATCACTGCTGAATCCTTTTATGTAGTAAAATTACACTGAACACGCATCATCTTATCGCCTCCTAAAGTATTGACAAACTTTTGAGGTTTGTCTTGTCATTTTAATCATTTTCTCGCTGTCTATCTCCCTCTCTCTCAATATTTGAATTAATTATTCAATTTGTCTTTTCTTCAATGGACTGCATATTGTAGTGAAGCCAAACCCACCTTAATTAATTATGTTAAATTTTTCTCTATTTGGATTTATTTATTAGTGAAACTTGGCTAGGATGCAACTTCAACGGGTTCTTTACGAACAATTTAAGTCTAGTACAAAAAAATTTAAAAGTTGAAAATTATAAATTTAAATTTAACCAAAACTTAGGTTAAAATTTGTTAATTAAAATTAAATTTGGACAAGCTCTTAAAAAGGATTTTCAATACTCGAGTCACGCAATATGATATGCCCAAATTCTATTGATTATATAACAAATTATATGAAAAAGGCTACAGACCTTAAAGTAGGATTTCTTAAATTTACTTTTAATGATATGGACTCTTCCACTTAAGAGTATCTCCATCAAATAAGTTTTTTTTTTTTTTTTTTTTTTTTTTTTTTTTTTTCCTGTTAAAATAATGAGTAAATCAATAAATTTAAATACCATCAAATTGGCTATCAAGTTTTCTATTTTAATTTTGATGATTCTAACTCAACAAATGTAACTGGTAGTTTTGGCTACTCAAAAATGTATCTAGCTAGACCCAATTTTTTAATACAACATTAGTATGAATTTAAGATTCATGTTTTAAGGGTGTCTAGCATTTCTCAAAAGATAAATTACACTTACCTCTCCTGAGATTATTGACAATTATAGGGACCTCTTTTGTAGTTTCAATAATTACACTAATCTTCCATACTTATGAAATTATTGTCAAAATTCTCCCAGTCTGTTATACAAACGTCATTAATTGGATGTGAAAATAACAATATTACCCTTTGATTTGGACTTGAAAAGAAGAAAATACTCATAACCCAAGAAGTCTTATTCATTATTAACATGGGTAAATTACACTTACCGCCCCTAAAGTTTTACATATATATTATTAAAAATTTATACATATTTTAGCATTATTTAATAAATTTTTAAATTTCATGAAATATTAAATAAAACTATTAAATTGTTAAGACATTATTAAAATATTTTTGAATAAAAATTTAATTTTCATTGATAAAATATTTAAAAATAAACAATCTCTCTAAAATTAATGTTACGTGACATCCTAATAATTTAATATGAGACTTATTCCACACTATATAAACAACGTAAAATTTTTCATTTTAAGTAATCCATTTATTATTTAAATTTTTTAAAATTTAAAATTAATTAATTTTTTTTTTCAACAATTTGCATTACTTATTTTTTCATATGTAAAACAATTATTATTTTATCTTTTCTCAATCGTATATTATTCTCAAATTTTAATTTTTACCTTTCAGTTATTAAAACTTCTAGTCGATGCATATTTAAGAAAACACAAGTTAATATTTCTTACCCGATTAAAAATTTTAAAAATAAATATAGAAGTAAAAATATCTTACATCCCCTGAATATTTGACAATTAAACCAAACTCATTCATTATCAACATTAATCTTAAGCTTAAATGCACAAAATTTAATTTGCATATATGTGAAATTATTATTTATTTTTTATAAATTTTTCAAAATATAAATGTAACTTCTTGACTCTTTTTTTTTTTCATAACAAGTTTTTGAACTTTTATATAAAAAAATAAAAATAAAAAATCAAACCATTAATGAAGGTTAAAAATTAATTTTAAGATTTTATTTAATAAAAATAATTTAAATGAGATAAATAAAGATGGAGAAATAGAAGTATATACATAACAAATTAATTGAGTATTTTATTATTCTCAAATAATTTCTCCATTCAAGTAAAGATTAATTTTAATATTAAGTCTAAGAAATGACAAATTGTTTGATTTGTTTTTTATTCTCAAATGATTTCTTGATCCTACATTCTCTATCAACTTATTTTAATTCCTTGTGAGGCAATTAGATTTTTTTTACTTCTATATTTATTTTTTTAATCATGTAAGAAATATTTACCTGCGTTTTTTTACTTATGTATCGATTAGAAGTTTAATAACTTAAAGATAAAAATTAAAATTTGAGAAAAGATAAAATAATAATTTTTTTACATATGAATAAATAAGTAATGCAAATTTCTTGGAAAAAAAATTCATTTATTTCAACTTTAAAAAAATAAATAAATAATAAATACAATACTTAAAATAATAAATTTTACTTTATTTATGTAGTACAAAATAAGTTTTATATCAAATTATTAGGATATTATCTAATATTAATTTTATAGAGATTGTTTATTTTTAATTATTTTGTCAATGAATTTTTTTTAAAAAATATCATTAAATAATTTAATAATGTCTTAACAATTTAAGGATTCTATTTAATATTGCATGAAATTTAAAAAAATTATTAAATAATGGTAAAATATGTATAGGTCTTTAATTATATGTATATATATATATATATATGCAAAGCCTCAGGGGGATGGGTGAAATTTCTCATTTAAATATATAAGGTAATTTGTAATTTCTTTATTCTTAATATTATAACTTATGACATCCGCATGACATCAGTATGACATTATCAAAATCTATTAAATAGCCTAACAGAGGATAACAGTAGAGGAATCTTGATAATAATTTCAAAAGTGATGGAGGTTAGTGTAATTATTGAAACCACAAAAAAGTCTCTATAATTGTCAGAAGCTTCAAAGATGGTAAGGGTAATTTACCTTTTCTCAAAATTACATATTATAATAAATATGAAATATTATACATTATAGATTATTTTCTCCATATTTGGATTAAATTATATTACAATGTAATATATTGTATTGTTTGGTACACAATTAAATTATTTTCCTTATTATGTTTTGTGGGAGGCGAATATTGTGGGGGCAATAATGCCGAATAACGGTATGAGGACAGTCAAGGACGGAGTTTGTATTCGGCTTCATCCTAGACGATCACAAGGCCGAATAGACTAATTGGCATTACAACTAGCCGAACAAAAGCCGAACAAATAAACGTGCAATGGATCAAGGGTGGACTCGACCTTGAGGCCCAAAGGAAAAATATAAATAGAGGAGCATCAGCCAAAGAAAGGTATGCGTGAACAAGTTTAACTTGAGATATAAGCAACCAAGACAGTATACACTGACTTATCCATCGGAGTGTTAATTCTGGCACCCCCAACCGGAGTGTTCATTCCTTTTCAGCTGACTAGCTGAGGATCACAAGCGTCCTACAAGATCCAAAGAGTATTTCCAAACAACTTCTCCACAATTGACGCCGCCTATGGGAATACTCCAGCACATCCATGGCGGGCGTGACGAAAGATCCTTCGGTAGTCGCTGACGACCTTACGCCACGAGTTGATACCACTCCAAGCAACATGCTTCGGCCAAAGAACATTGCCGCATGAAAGGCCTTGAACTTCGACTCAGTTGACCAGACCTCGCCCTCGACATCAGCACATGAGACAATGCAAGCGATTATGGATCAGGCGAAACAAAATAAATAGAGGTTGGAAAACATAATGGCTGAGAAAGAGCGCCTTTGACAGGATTTGGCTTTGGAGGTGGCAAAATCTCAACAAGCTGCACGCTAAGATCCAGGACGACCTCTAAGAAAGGATGGTCGACGACCTCGAATTCAGAGACAAGATAGTGGCAATGGTTCTGACTCATCATCCCCAGAATCCAAAAAAAAAAAGACGAGTCGAAGTCTCCAATTCTTCCGAATGGAGTCCGCGTGCATGGAATAAGCGAAGAAGAAATGATTCAGACGAAGAGGACCAACATGACCCCTTTGTGTGACGGATCGCAAAGTAAGGGTGCACGCGGGTCAGTTGCGGCCACGGAACCTCCAATCCGTCATCCGTCTGCCAGATTGGCGAATTGGAGAAAACCAATCCGCATCCGTCCGTCAGTTCGGCAGATGTGGATTGAGCGGATTGGCGGATGGATGCGAATCGGTTTGGCAGTTTAAAATTTTATAAATTTTCAACATAATTCAACTTATGTAGTTCCTCAAAAAAAAAAGAAAAAAAAAGAAAGTATTACAGTCAATGACTTAAAAAAATATTACAATCACTGCATGTCTCATCTAAAGTAAGAAAGTTTCAAACTTTAAAATATCACAATCATTGCATGCCTTATCCACATACTACAATCACAGCATGCCTCATCTACATAAAGTATTACAATCTGTGGTTCTTAAAATATAAAAACAATTCAAACTACCAAAACCATGAATAGAGCAGTCGTAGAGATTGTATGTCTCTGTATTGTTACTTCTATATCTGTTTTTGAAAACAAATACCAACCAGCATATGTCATATTTTCTATTTATTATTTTTAGAGATAGATTCAAAAACCAGAAAGTATAGATAAATAATACGTTTATTTTTTTCAATTCAAAAAAGATATTCAAGTTGAAAACTGTTTTTCAACAGAATATTTAAGCTTTTTTTAATTGAAAACACAAACAGAATATTTAAACAAACTGAAAACACAAAGTCTTATAAATTACTAGAGGTGCTCGTAGTTTGGCGGTTCGGTAGTTCTGTTGCGGCCAAAGGAATCTCAAATCGGCCATCCATCTGCCAAATTGGCGGATTGGAGAAAATCAATCCGTAACCGTCCGCTCGTTATCACGCATCCGTCCAAAATGCGGCGGATCGGTTCGGTTCGATCGGTTTTGGGGGATCGGTATATCCGCTACTCACTCCTATCGCAAAGGCAGTGCTACCCAAAAAGTTCAAAGCTCCATCGTTCACCCTATATGACGGAAAATCGGATCCCATTGATCACATCCGTCATTATAAGCAAGCCATGACGCTGCATGCAGACGATGAGGCCCTCACGTGTTGAATATTTCTGAGCAGTTTAGGACCATTGGCCATCAGATGGTATTATAAATTGGAACCGGCATCGATTAAGAGCTTCCATTAACTCCAAAAATCCTTCAGGGCAAGGTTCATCACCAATGAGGTCCAACCAAAGCAGTCCGATTCTCTCTAGGCAATGTAAATCCAACCAAAGGAAACCCTACGTGTGTATTCGACGCTATTGGGAATGCTTTAATCTTGTAGATGATGCCTGCAATGACTTCATGGCCATCACTGCCTTTAAAATGGGGTTGCATCCTGATAGTGCCCTCCACAGCTCCTTGACTAGAAGACCCCCTAAAACAGTCTGGTCGTTAATGAAGAAAGTCGAGGAATACTGCAAAGTGGAAGATGACGCCCTGTGGATCAAAGTCGGGCGCAAGGCCAACGAGACGGCCCCATCTGAAATCGCTTAGACGATAACTTCTGTACCATCACGGAGCCCTGAACCACGGAATCGGGCTAAACGAGACAAAAGACGACATTCGCACTGATCAAATGACCAATGTTCACACCGAACTAATGAACAACTTCAAGTGGATAGCAGGTGCATAAGGCGCGCAGACAAGAAACATACGGAGTTGTCGGAGCCGATCAGCACGGTTATGTCCAAAGTTCAATATCTTCCGTTCTTCAAATGGCCACCCAAGATGGTGGGACCTCCCAACACAAGAAGACGGGACAGGCGGTGCGAATATTACAAAGACCACGGTCATGATACCAACAGTTGCTATGCGCTGAAAGATCACCTTGAGGAGTTAGTACAAGATGGTCGACTTAAGCAACACGTCCGAAAGATTAACTCAACGAAAATAGTTTCTTTACGGCAGGATTCACCTCTACTCGGCGTAATCCATATGATATACAGCTTGCCGACAGAATCTACGGTACATACAATTCAGTCGCATCCTAACCCCCAAAAGAAAATCACACTAGTGAAACGGCCCCATGAAGTTGCGAGTATTACTTTTAATGATTCTAACTCGGCTGGCGTATCACTCTCCCACATTGATCCCTTGGTCATCGAACTACGCGTAAACCGATTCACCGTTGAACGTGTCCTCATTGACTAGGGGAGCACCTCGAAAGTTATGTACTACAAGACCTTTCTAAAACTCGGCTCCACTGAGTCGGACCTATCTCCAGCTCATTATCCCTTATTCGGCTTCAACGCTAATCCGGAATATCTGTTGGAAAAAATCACACTACCAGTTCGGGCGGGCTCCTCGTTAATGGATGTAGAATTTTTGGTTGCCAAGCTTCCTTCGCCGTATAATCTCACCATGGGATGAACTTGGCTGCGTACCATGTAGGCCGTGCTAAGCACCTATCATCAACTATTTCTCTTTTCGACTGAACGCGACATTGAGCAAATTCGAGGTTCTCAGAAATCGACGCGGGCATGTTATCTTCTTGCCGCAAAGACATCAAGAGAGTTGGAAGTGAATTCAATTGAAGTGCCAGATCAAGAAAGCCTCGATGACGTTGGGCGGCTCCCAAGTGAAAAGGCAACCGGAGCCCTGGATAGGGTTGAAATTGACGAGAATCCTGACAAATTCTTCATGGTCGGCACCTCCCTGAATAAAGTCGACAGGCAAGAGCTAATTTCCTTCTTACTCGGCCACCTTGATGTATTTGCATGGTCGTCGTATGAGATGCCGGGGGTGGATCCATCTGTGTCTCAGCACCATTTAAACGTTGATCCCAGATGTAAGCCGATTATTCAGTAAAGCCGGCGGTCAGCCGCGTAACATACTATTGCCGTTGTTGAAGAAGTTGACCGGTTGCTTGATGCTGGGGCAATCCGGGAAGTGACCTATCCTACATGGCTGTCGAATACTGTGGTTGTAAAGAAGAAAAATGGAACTTGGCGTGTTTGTGTGGATTTCACGGACTTAAACAAAGCTTGTCCTAAAGATTGCTTTCCCCTCTCCAGAATAGACTAACTTGTAGATGCGACGGCACATTATCAACGTATGAGTTTCCTGGATGCATACAGAGGCTAACATCAAATTGCCATGCATCCAGAGGACTAAGACAAAACTGCATTCCTCTCCCCAAGAGGAACCTATTGCTATAAGGTTATGCCTTTCGGGCTGAAGAATACGGAGGCAACCTACCAAAGACTAGTCAGTGCCATGTTCAAGGAGCAACTCGGCCGTACTATGGAAGTTTACATCGATGATATGGTGGTCAAGTCCAGAGAAGAGCAAGCTTATCTAGCCGATCTGGAAGAGGCATTCGACATTCTTCGCGAGTACAAAATGAAGCTAAACGCTTCCAAATGTGCCTTCGGCATCGGGTTCGGCAAATTCCTTGGCTACATTGTTAGCCACTGGGGAATCGAGGCCAACCAAGGCAAATCACAGCAATTCTAGAACTCGCCTCTCCTCGGTCTGTCAAAGAGGTTCAGAAGCTGATGGGAATGGCCGCTGCACTCAACAGATTCATCAGTCGTTCCACGGATCGCTACCGACAATTCTTTCATACCCTTCGGCAAGGAAAGCTTTTGAATGGACCCCCGAGTGCGAGGCCGCTTTGGATGATTTGAAGACTTACCTCCGATCAGTTCCACTCTTGACAACACCTTCGGCAGGTGATCTGCTCATTTTATATCTGGCAGTTTCTGACCGGGTCGTCAGCGCCATACTGTTAAAGAAAGAACTAGGGGAGCAACTGTAGACACCCCTTTTTGACCGTCCTAAAGACTTGGACATCATCGCTTGAACACTCGGTGATCATCCATGTCCATGTTTGTTTTGAGTTCCCGGAGGTCTTGGCTGCGCGCCTTGCCTCAGGATCTCTCGACTTGCTTGTTCTGTGCTTGGTTTTGCACCAAGGACTTGTGTGTTTTTATACCTGATGGTAGAGAGTAGCTTGTTAGTAACCCCTGACCCCCACCGGCCTTGGCTTGAGGCCACCGGTCGTGTCTTCTTGCTACCGGCCATTGGTGAAATACACCATTGGCCGGTCGGCAGGTTTCCCCCTTTGGTTTAAGTCCACCATTGCATGATCATGTTACATTATTTTGGTTTCGTGTTTGCATTGTATCATGTTTGCACACTTGCATATTGTTTAGCTAATTGCATTTCATGTCATAGCATTGTATGATAGTTTGTATCACATTCCATGTTTGCATGCTTGGTTTGCATTACATTTGGCATGTTTGCATACTCAAACCATCTTATATACCTGAGCCATATTTGTATACATGCATTGCATTGTTTGGTTTGGGGTGTCAAACCAAACATGAGAATTAAGGTGCGTTCATATTCAAAGTGATGTAACGCGCCTCGATCCTCGGTCGCCGACGCCCTTGACCTCAACATGATAGGGCATTGGCACTCATTTGTTTTGTTTGCATCCATTTACATTGATTTGCAACTTGGCCTCTTAGGCCATCATGCATCGAAATGCGCAATTGATGGCCCGAGGGTCGAGGGCTACACTTCCTTGAGTCCATTACATGATTGGGAGAATGGCCATGTACACATTTGCTTGAAAATTCCATGCCATACACTGCTTGCCCTCTGTTGCTGTCAGCTACAGGTTTTAGCAGGTAGAATTGGCCGGCCGGCAATGTTGGGTGCCGACCCCCAAAACATGTTTGGCCGAGAGCATAAGATTTGGCCGATAATCCCATTCCCATGGCCGGTGGTGCTTTGAATTGGCCGATGATATTCCAGAGTGATCAGGAATCAGTTCAGAGGTGCCCCAAGAATTTTCACAGTCCTCAGAGGAGCAGGGCAGTGTTAACGGAGGCAACAATGCTATGGCAGCGAGTTTCCGGGTGAGACGAGTCAAGCATGCATCATTCACGCATCCCGAGGCGGGGCTGTGGCCACCTTCTTTTTGCATTTAATTTTTTTTTGATTAATTAGAAATTCTGTAATAATTAATTTAATATTATTTATTCGGACTGTAATATTTATTCGGACCCTCCGAGTGAGAGCAATTGTGTAATAAGTGTGCGTGAGTGTGTGTATGTCTCCCAACTCCACGTCTTTCTTCCCTTTTATTTACTAGCTTTCAATGGTTGGTCTAGGGCATGTTTTAATTAGCATATAGCATGATAGCACGTTCGCATCCATTCATTCGTTTTGCATGCACCGGGCTCGGCACATCATCCTAACTGCATTTGTACTCCAATTCTAAATTGAATATGTGTTAGTTGTAGCATTTCACATGTCATTGTAGATTAGCCGAGCCCATCTTAGGCCCCGTTTGGGGACTTACCTTTTTAGCCAAAAAGTTACCATTTTAGCCAAAAAGCCAACAACTCATACCAAAAAGTCAAAGATTCTCTTTTCTCTCTACTTTTTGCACATCTTTTCGTAATTAGCCAAAAAGTCATCCCAAACATATAATTTTTTTTACCTACCTTTTTAGCCAAATAGCCAAAAAGGTACTAAATTAGCCTGTTCCCAAACGAGGCCTTAGTTGCATTTTGCATGTGTTGCATTAGCCATCTTAACATGAACTAGGATTATGCATATGATTACTAACTAGTTTCTGTTTTGGCTCGGAGTACTCGGTAAGTTCTCATGCTTTAGCATCCTTGCATGTGTGTGAGTGTTGCCATGACAGCATACTTACCATGAGGCTAGCTGCTTATGTGATATAACTGCTTGGGTGCTTGTGGATGGAGGTTGAATTACCTAAATTGGAATAATGCACTAAAACTGTGAGTTTTAAGCCCACTAGATAGTGGCAAAACCATCTTTTCTAAAGCCCACTTGAGGGTGGCAAAATCTGTATTTTAGCCTACTCGCGAGTAGCAAACCATTTTCAAAACAAACATGCAATGTTTTGTTCCAATTTAGGCGATTTGGTCTATACTTGTTTGTTGTGCGCATAACGTAGTAATTCTAGGCTAATAACCGGAATAGGAACACATAATGCTTTCAAAACAAGATATCACGGTTAGTAGAGGCCGATCTTCGGATCGGGCGAGAGGGGGTGCTCATAGCTGACCTTCCCCAATCGTACCCAAGTTCCCGAGCCGAGGCAACTTTGGTGATGACGGACACGTGGCCTTTGGCACCGAGTCAGGGTTTCCTAAATTTTTCAAAATAAAATATTTAGGTGGCGACTCTGTATCTAGCAAAGCAGTCCATGTTTGACACTTCTTTTCTAAAAATCTATTTTTTCTCAAAACGTTTGTCGGATTTGGACTCTTTGGTTCAGATTAAGAACCGTGACAATTCGAGAGTCTGAACTGTAGTGAGCCCAATATGAACAGAACGGGACTCACCCTTCCGGGGCGTTCGGGGACGTCTACAGCAGTGGCCAGTTTATTATGTGAGCAAAGCAATGGTTGACGCCGAAACACGTTACCTTCCGTTGGAAAAACTCCTCCTTGCTCTAGTCATGGCAGCGAGAAAACTGATGTATTACTTTCAGGGGCATACCATTAGGGTACTAACGGACTACCCCCTCCGCTCAGTACTCTATAGTGTAGAAGCATCAAGGCGCGTTTCAAAATGGGCTCTCGAACTCGACCAGTACGATATTCAATTTCTGTCAAGAATCTCAATCAAGGGGCAAGTGCTCGCCGACTTTGTGGCCGAATTCACCGGATGCCTCGCCGGCTTTAAGTCTGATCAAATTCAACCTAAGTCGAACTGGAGAGTTTACGTTGGGGACATTTGGCAGTTGTATTGTGACGGCTCATCCAACCAGCATGGCAGTGGGGCGGGCGTAGTGATCATGGCTCCCGACGGGGCAATAATCGAGCAGGCTGTCAAACTAGGCTTCGAAGCATCGAACAATGAGGCCGAATACGAAGTATTGTTAACCAGCATACGGAACACACATCTCCTTGGTGCTCGGCGTCTTCTTGTCTTCTACGACTCAAAGTTAGTCATTAACCAATTGAAGGGGGAATTCGCAGCCAAAAATGACCGTATGGCAGTTTACATGAAAACGAAAAATTCTTTGTTGGCAAAATTCGACCATCATGAATTAAATCAAATAACCCAGGATTAGAACACATATGAAGACGCCCTGGCTTGCCTAGCCTCCGCCATTAACTCAGAAATTAGGTGGACAATTGAAGTAGGATTCATCCATGAGCCGAGCATTGCCCCTCAGAGTCAATTCAAATTAATATCGTAGAATCAGGTCCAAGTTAGATGGACCCCATCACTGCATTTCTATCTTTCGAACAGCTCCCGATGGACAAGAAAGAAGTGCACAAATTATGAAACAAAGCCCTGTGATATTACTTAGATCTACAAGGAAAGCTCTACAAAAAATCTCTTTCTGGTCCATACCTAGAATGTGTTCATCCGAATAAAGTCGAAGAACTCTTGACTGAAATACACGAAGGTAGTTATAGACACCCCATTTTTGACCGTCCTCAAGACTTGAACGTCATCGTTTGAACACTCGATGATCATCCATGCTCGTGTTCGTTTTGAGTTCCCGAAGGTCTCGGCTGCGTGCCTTGCCTTAGAACCTCTCAACTTGTCTGTTTCGTGCTTGGTTGTGCACCAAGAGCGTGTGGTTTTGTTCATGAGGGAAGGGGGTGGCTTGTTGGCCATCCCTACAACCCATCGGCCAAGCTTTGTGCTTGTCGGCCTCTCTTTCTTGCAATCGGCCATAAGTGTTGGCCGGCCGGCACTTTTTTTGGTCGATCGGCCATAAATTTTGGCCAAGGCCTTTTCTTTGTTTTTGCAGGCATGTGCATGCCAGCTGTGCTAGCTGGTGAGCACAGACTGTCTACTCCATACACGTGTATGGAGGGATTTGAACCAAGCTTTAGCTTCTCCAAGAAGCTTTGGACTTGAATTCCTATAAGAAGGGAGGCTCTCCTCCCTTTCCAGAGGTTCTGAAAATTTGATATACAAGTTATATATCTCTCTCCCTCTATATTCCACCATCTCTCTCTATATTTTCCCTTGTTTGTGCCTTAAAGTGAGTGTTTTTCATACATTTTGCCTAGAACCCCTTAGCCAAACCTCTTGACCTTGGAGCTGCGGTTCCATAGGACTTGTTTTAGTATCCTAAGGTTGGTTTTGGCATAGAAGAGCTGCTGGTTTTGTTGTTCTACAAGGGTGAGTCCCATGTCCTCTTTTAAGCTTTGTTTTGCTTGAGTACTTAGCCATATTTGCATGCTTCTTTTGGTTTAGCTTTAAATTGAAAAAAGCTTTGATTCTAAGTGCTTAACATGTTTGTTTAAGGCCTCTTTGGTGTTAGGGGGTGGTCTACCCCCTTTGTTCCTTATTTGGCCTGGTTTTGGGCCATCTCTTTTAGGCCTTTGGATCATCTTTGTTTGACCTCTTCACCACTGAATTCTAGAGGAATTTCAGTGGTAAGAATGTGGTTTTGAGGCCTCAAATAGGAGGGGGTTGTCCCCCCTTCCCTTCTCTTGTATGCTTGTGTTGATGGCTCACCAAGTTAGCATGTTTTTATACCTCTTTGTGGCTCCATTTCAGTATGTATTAGGCTTTGTTTTGCCATAATATAGCACTGTTTTAGTCTGGTTTGGTTGTCTCTTGAATGCCCCATGCACTTGTAATGTAATGCTACTTGTTAGCCTAACATGCTCTATACTTTTGATCATCATTCTAGCATAATTTTGGCCTAACTCGAAGAAGCTTTTACTCATATTTCAGCATGCTTAAGCTCTGTTTGAAGTGTTTTGGGTTGTGCATACACTGTTTTGTATAACCATAGTTCAATCTAGCTTACTAGCTTCGTGTATTGGGTCCACTAGCATGCATTGCTTGGGCTATTTCCATGATTTAGCATCATTTCTACCATGATTTCAGTGCATATTCCTCGGCCATACACTCACATGTGTCACTCTTTCAATGCCTTTGGAAGGTTGTTCTTTATGCCTTCAACATGAGCCTATATGCTTGTCTTTTTGCCTAAGCTTGTGGACTGCCGTATCAGTGCATTTTTGGTGTTATTTTGACATGTCATAACTCTGATTTTTTTTGGTATAGTCGTCTCATGCTTGGTTTTGATTGATGTAGTGTAATCCTCCTCTTTGGCCTTGTATGCGTCTTGTTTTGTGCTCACCATGCTAGCTTGTTTTTGGCCTCATTCCATGCATGTTTTGGCCTTATCTTGACCTGCCTTGGGACTATTTTGAGTCACCTTGGCCCTTTGGGGCTTGCTTGATATGGCCATGGCGAGAGTCACTTGGCTAGCTTTAAGCTTTAAGCCCACTAGCATGCTTTATTTGTCATATATGCATGATTTAGCTTCATTTGGAATGTGATTTCAGAGCCTACTTCATTTCCATACTCTCACATTTTGTGCTCCTTCATTGTGCTTAAGAGTTGCATATTTATGCCTTAATCCTTAAGCCAATTGGCATGCATGCTTGTCTTGCCTTTTCACGCTTTTCATGCCATCATTTCATCATTTTGGCCATTGTTTTGGACATGAATGAGGTCTGTCCATATTCGGTTTAAGTCCATGTTGCATGTTGTTGCATTACATGTTTTTGCATGCTTGGTGCATTGCATGTTGTTGCATGCTTGGTGCATTGAATGATTTTTGCATGATTGTTGCATTGCATTGTGTGTGCATGCATTGCATTGCATTGTGTTTGGATAGGGTGTCAATCCAAACACGAGGAACGAGGGACGTTTCTACTTGAAGTGATGAAATGTGCCTCAATTCTCGGTCGCCGACCCTCTTGATCATACACGATAGAGGTTAAGGCATTTATGTGTTTTTGTGCATTCACTTGACATTGACTTGTGCAACTCGGCCTCTTTGGCCATCATGCATCGAGATGCGCAATTGATGGCTCGAGAGCCGAGCACTATACTCCTTTCAGCTTAAGACATGATAAGGGTGTAGTTGCACACACATTTTCTAGTAAATACACTGCCATGGCTCTATTAGTGCTCTGTTGCAGCAAAAGGAAGAATTTGCAGGAATCAGTGGCTGATCGACCACTTAGTCTGCCGATCGGCTATTAAAATTGGGCGATAGCCACAAACTCTGGCCGATGGCCACTCCTCTTGGCCGATGACCTCTCAGCATGTCCATGAGGTGGATCAGAAGTATTTTGGAGGTTGGCACAATTTTTAGAAGGCTAAAACAGTGCAAACAGAGACATCATGAGGCACGGTGGTGGATTTTCAGGAGGACGCGACCGAGCATACATCATTCATCATTCCGAGGCAGAGCTGTGGCAGCCTATTTAGTTTCTTACTTAGTTGGTTTTGCAATTTAATTAATTTGATTAATTAGTTAAAGTTTTGTAATAATTAATTAGCTAAGTTAGTTAATTAGTTGTTTTGTAATAATTAGCTTAATTAGCGTAGCTAGTTAGCTAAATTCATTCAGACCCTCCGTCAGGAGGGCATAACTGTTGTAATGAGTGTGCGTGTGTGCGATACATGTCTTCCAATCCCCATTCTTTTCTTTCTTTTATTTACCAGCTTTTGATGGTTAGTTTAGGGTATGTTTCAATTAGCATCCTTTCTGTTTGCATGCGTTTATCCATTCATCTATCTTGCATGCACCGGACTCGACGCATCATACTAACTGCATTGTATTTCAATGCCAGTTTGAATACATGTTATCAAGTTGCACTCATACACCATCTTAGAATAGCTAAGCCTATCTTAGTTGCATTTTGCATGTGTTGCATTAGGCATTCTTGACATAGCTAGGATCATGCAATTTTTACTAACTAGCTTCTTTTTTGGCTCGGAGTACACTGTGAGTGTTTACGCTTTAGCACACTGCATGAGATGTGTATGTTGCCATGTTAGTATGCTTGCCATGAGGCTAACTGCTTAAGTGATTAATTGCTTGAAATGCCGGTGGGTGAAGGTTGGATTGCTTGAATTGGAACAATTCATCAAAATGTGTGTTTTAAGCCCACTTGATAGTGGCAAAATCATGTTTTCTAAGCCCACTTGAGGGTGGCAAAATCAACGACTTAGCCTACTTGCAAGTAGCACCTTCAAACCATTTTCTAGCAAACAAGCATGAGATGGTTTTTGTTCCAATTTAGACAATCTAGTCTACACTTGTATGCGGTGCGCATCACATAGTAAGCTAGCTAATAAACCGGAATAAGAGCGCATGTGTTTTCAAAAATTACATATCATGTTACTAAAGGCCGATCTTTAATCGGGTGAGCGGGGGTGCTCATTGCTTGACCTTCCCCTCTCGTACCCAAGTTCTCGAGCCGAGGCAACTTTGGTGATGACGGACACTGTAACACGTCCCGCGAGGGGCCCTCGCTACAGTTCGGACTCGATTTGTGTCACGGTTCTTAATCTAAACCAAAGAGTCCAAATCCGGCAAATCGTTTTGAGAAACAGATTTTTGAAAAAGTAGTGCCAAACATGGACTGCTTCTCCAGATACAAAGTCGCCACCTAAATATTTTTAATGGGGGAATTTAGGAAACCCTGACTCGTTGCCTAAGGCCACGTGTCCGTCATCACCAAAGTTGCCTCGGCTCAAGATGGAGGGAATGCCTCTAACTCAGCTTGTTGTATAAGCTTGCAAGAGGGGTTCTATAAGAGAGGAGAAGCTTTCTCTTTGCTCTAGGTTAGAGATTTTGAAGGCAAAAACCAGAGCTTTCTACATATGAAGCACCAGTATCTCTATATCTCCCTCTCTTCTCCTCCTATTGTGTGTGTTTTTGCCTAAGTGTGATTTTACCTTACTTTTGCACCAATACACACACTATTACACCTTGCTCCGAGATTGAGGACTTTGGGGTTGATTCTTGAGTTTTTTGGGCTGTTTTGTCAAAAGAAGGAGGCTACCTTGGCTGTTCTGAAGTGTGCTTCAAGGGTGAGCATTTTACTTTAGTTTCCCAAACTTGCCACTAGCTTTTTACCTATCTTATTGCTGATTCTAGTTTTTTGTGCATAACATAAAAAAAGGCTTGTTTTCATGCTTAGAACTGTCATTAAGATCTTTCATGTTGAGTTCAAACTCACGCCTCTTAGGCTCTATTGGCCTTTTTGTTGCCTCTTTGGTAAGGCTTTGTTTGCTTAAGTGTTTTGGTCTTCTCACCACTAAAAACCAGTGGATTTTCAGTGGTGAGGAAGGTGGTTTGAAGTCTTGCATAGGGGAGGGACACCCCTCTCCCTCATTGTCTTGTTTCTTGTATTTTGGCTTAAAAGGGTAACATGCATGCTTGATCATTTTGGCCTCATTTCAGAAGTTTTTTGGTGTTTTTGGTCATATGTGATCTTTGTTTTTGGCCGGATTTGTACCCATTTGCATGCTTAATATACTTGCTTTACATTCCTCCATTTGGCATAGGATTGTATTTCTGTGTTTAGGCATGATTCTTGCATGTGTTGGCTTGATTCCATGAAGATGTTGGCATTATTTCACATGTTTAAGGTCTGTTGGCCATTCATTTCAGTCATACTTGCCTTGTTTGGTGTCATCTCTTTATGTTTTGGCTTGTAAGCTTTGAGCATATTGACCTCTAGCATGCATAACCATGATCATCCTCATGATTTGGCATCATTTAGGACCACATTTCAGTCCTAAATCATGTTTTATGTGTGCATGTGTGACCTCTTTTGCCTTGAGGGTGTGCCGCTTTATGCCTAGATATGAGCCTTTGATGCACACCTCGTTTGGTCCACTTTAGCTGCCATATTAATGGTTTTTGGAGTCCATTCTTGCATGTTAAAATTCTATTTGGCTGTCCAATGTCATGCCATGAGTGGTCTGTTGGTGGGAGTAGAGTGCCTCCTTTTGTGCCTTAACCTTTAGGGCCATTGGCTTGCTGTTGGCATGAGTTTTGGTCCACCTTTTGGACACTTTTGGCCATGTTTTGGGGTGGATCAAGGTCTTCCCCTTTACGGTTTAAGGCCCTCTTGCATGCTTGTCTCATGTCCATTGCATGATTGCTTCATTAAGTGTGTAATGTTATTCC
>NW_021024928.1:217463-254910 GCF_004153795.1 Camellia sinensis
ATCCCCCCATACACGTGTATGGAGGGGAGCAAAAAGCAAGACAGCTGTGATAAAATATCTGCAAAAGCAGATGCACAGTAGTCGGCTAGCCAAAGATGCCATTTTGACAAAAAAGAGTGCCGACCGGCAACAAATAGTGCCGACCGGCAACAAAAAGTGCCGATGGCAGCAAAAACCAGCCGGTGGCCTCTAGCCACTGCCGGTGGTGTGTGGGGATGCCTCACAAGGCATTCCCTGCCCTTCCAAGGCAAAACACAAGTGTTTGGTGTGAAACCAGACACAAAACGGTCAAGTTCGGAGATCCTGAGGGAGGGCGCGTAGCCGAGACCTCCGGGAACTCCAAACGAACACAAACATGGATGATCACCGAGTGTTCAAACGATGACGTCCAAGTCTTGAGAACGGTCAAAAATGGGGTGTCTACTGACACGTGGCCTTCGGTACGAGTTAAGGTTTCCTAAATTTCCCAAAAACAAAATATTTAGGTGGCGACTTTGAAATCTGGCAAAGCAGTCCATGTTTGGCACTTCTTGATTAAAATTGATTTTCCAAAACGATTTGCCAAATTTGGACTCTTTGGTGATTTATCAATCTTACATTGTACTTTGTGAGATTAGATTCAAAACTGTGACACGAGTCCGAACTGTAGTAGCTAAGAACAAATGATTCGCGCCCTCACGCGCAGAGCGGGAGTTCTGGGCGGTCCACAGTTTATGGCGACTCTGCTGGGGATTTAGAGAACTTGACTCGAACATCATGATATCTTGTTTTGTTTACACTTATGTGTCTCTTTGCATTGCATTTGCATTGGTGTGCCTAGGACACCGTGTTTGCTGTCTACTATTCTTGAACGGTTTACCGAAGGCTGCGTGCCATAAGGCTGACCGGTTACGCGCTCTGCTATGATAGGAACACAAACCTCGGTTGTTACTGAGGCACCCTTTTTAACCATTCGACCTAGTGCATACCGGAATTCGTAGTGACCATTCTAAACTAGGACAGGTTGCTTACCCGATTGTAGGTTGTTTGAAACCGGTGCGTGCGTAGTGAAACCCTAGCTCCTGACAAAATAGGACAGGGAAACCCTACCCCTCCATAGGGGTGTTTTGGCTCTCACTTGCCTGCTATGTGCTATTAGGGTGTGTCTCTACAGGGATGTATGTATCAGTTGCAAGTTTGAGTATCAGCCTGAGGGTATCAGTTTACAGGCAGAATTTTGGGCATAATTCAGTGGAGAGTGCAGTCCGTCAGCTATGCTCGTATTTGTTCTGGTGAAATCAGGCTGAGATGTTGTCTGTTTTCTCTTTTGCTAGGTAGTCTTGGAACCATAGCTTCAGAAGGCTCCAATATCCCCCGGGTACATTGGACTTGTGCTGATAGACTTTGTCAGGTCAGAGATTCAGTTCAAGGGCAATCAGTGTTCCTTCGCCAGAGGTAGGGTAAAAAGGCCAGTCAGGCACAGATCACTAGTCCAACAGTCTCTAGATCAGCGGTCGCTATCCAACTCACCTGTACGTAGTTAGGCTGAGATATCTGCTTCTACCTCAGAAAGGGGATACACACTTGTTCGGTTAGATCATCAGTTTTCAGTTAATATGGAGGACATAATGCGTCAGCTCCAAGAGGCTATGCAAACCATGCAGCAGGATACTTCCCACCAAGCAGAGTTTGCCGCGCGACAAGCAGAGGTTGTGGCTCAACAAACAGAGCTGATTGCTAGACTCCAGCAGTAGTAACAAACATAATAGGGAACAACTTCTGCGTCCCACCCACCTCCAGTAGAAATTCTTGCACAGAGGGCTCCTGCCCCTACCGCCAATGCCCAGGAGAATACAGATATCCCAGTGGATCCCACTCCACTTCAGACTTCCAAAGCACAGGCCTACCCAATTGAGGCCCCTTTCGAGTTCGAAGTGGATCCAACTGCATTAAAAGTGAGCAAGCTTGAAAAACTATTCAAGAAGGCTCAAGGCGTTAACTCCATTCCAAATATAGAGGATGGATACACCGACTCTGCGGTGACGTTGCCGGACCGGTTCAAGATGCCACATATCGACCGCTTCGATGGCTCTGGAGACCTAGTGGTGCACCTCCGCCTGTTTTCTGATGTCCTGAGGCCAATGGGTTTGACCACAGCCCAGAAACTGTCACTATTCGGCCGAACCATATCTGGGATAGCCGCAATCTGGTATGCGAAATTGGAGAACTCTGTGAAACAGAACTGGGAAGAGATGGCTGAGGCCTTCATTGCTCAATACTCTTATAACACACAGATTGAGGGCACAACTCGTGATCTTGAAGTCACCCGCCAAGAGACAAATGAGGGTTTTTCAGAATTTGTGACGAGATGAAGAGCAAAGGCCTTGATGGTGGCTACAAGGCCTTCCAACAAAGACCAGATAAGGATGGTTGTGCGCAACCTCCAACCCAAGCTAATGCAAAAGATGATCATCTTACCCCTTCCCACCTTTGCGGATTTACACGAGATCGGGGTACAGATTGAGGACGCTATGAAGTAGGGCCTTATTGACCAGGAGAAGGAGCAGCCCAGAAGGGCGTTTTCCCGCAACTCGAATGCGACCACCAGTGGTGATGCAGCTGTTAGAACTTCAAACGTGGGCATGGTCAGCACCACCACATCAAAAATAACCACCCCATTCACCGGTGCGTCCAGAACCAGCTTGCAAACAGCCAAATATTCACCCCGAAGCAAGAGGGTTTTCACCCCACTTTATATGCCTTTGTCAAAAGCTCTAGGGGTCCTACTCAGGAAATGACATTTGAAACCGTTGAAACAACGGCCTCTACCTGATCCTCTCCCTCCAAAGCATGACTCGGCTAAGTACTGTGCCTACCATCAATAAACCAGTCATGTCACTGACAGTTGCTTTCGTCTGCACCATGATCTACAAGATCTGTTTGACAACATAGTCATCGCCGCACCGGTCTTACAAAGTCTATCAGCACATGATCAGTGAACTTGTGGGGGATAATGTGACCATGTGATTGGGGGAAGAACCACCTGCGGATGGCACTCAATTTACTCCAGATGTGATGGAAAGCGTGCACTGTTTTAAGCATTTGCGAATGCTGTTTACTTTATTTTCTAACTTGGGTATTAGGTCAGTCTTGTTGTTTTGTATTGAGTCAATCTTTTTGTATTGAGTCAGTCGCGTCTGTCTTGTTGTATTGAGTCAGTCCTATTTTGTTGGAGTCGGGTGATTTCGAGGGTGTTACCTCAGACATCCCCTCCTTGTTTTGTGTTTGTCTTTTCACTTTCTTTTGAGTATGTTTTTGCCTTAGAGCCAGTTGTGCCAACAGATTTGAATGAAACAGCAGCGATTTTCACACTCTTGTGTTTGTTTCTGCCTTGTGCCAGTTGTGCCAGAAGTTCTGAATAAGATGGCAATATTTGACTAAAAATTGTGTCTTTTCTATGCCTTGAAATCATTGCATTGACCTAAGTTTTTTCAAAACTTTTTGAACATTGTGATGAAAACGAAGAGGAAGGAATTCCTCGGGATTTGTAAAAATTTGATCAACTGGGAGAAAGAGAGGCATGCTAAGCCCTTAATGAATGAGATCATGCTCGTTAATGTGAGTACTGGAAGGATCCTGGCTTGATCCAGATTGGTTTTACACTGTCTTCAGCGCGAGCGATTTGTTGTTTTCTTAAAAGATTTCAAAAAAGTGTTTTGTGCGGTCCTACGAAGGTCTGTGTAGAATCGCTCTTGAGATTGTGCAGCCTAGGATCACTCTCGACCTCGAAACTCGACCCCTTCGCTTTCAAACTTTGAACTTGGATTCAGAATGTTCAACGATCAAGTCACAATGTGAGGCTTGTATGGCCAAATTTGAAGTAGCCCTCGAACTAAGGGCGAGAAAGTCAGATCAAGAAGGTCAATGTGATCAAAGGAAGCTTGCAAAGCTCCATCAGAAGCAGCCTTTGAACTAGGGGCAAAAAATGTCAGATGTGCTCGAAGAGTCAAAGAAGAAGACTAGTAAGAATACCAAATCCCAAAAGGGAGGAAAGAAGAAAGTATTACTGAAGGACAACCGAGTTCCTATCCACAACACTATGGGCGAATTCAGCCCCCATTGGATGGACTTCTACATCATCAGCGAACAACAGCTATTCTCCTGGATTCAGATGGCTTCGAGATCCTAAAACCATTAGACATGGATATGTTAAACTTTTCTACCCTTGAGAGGCTCGCTGGGCCGAAAACCCGGAAAGGCGACCCAGGCAAAAGTTAGAGCAAAGAAAAGAACAAAAAAAAAATGAAGAAAATGAAAGATGAAAAGAAAAGAAAATGGAAAAAAATGCAAAGAAAGAACAA
Organism: Camellia sinensis; assembly: GCF_004153795.1. Taxonomy (NCBI): domain Eukaryota; kingdom Viridiplantae; phylum Streptophyta; class Magnoliopsida; order Ericales; family Theaceae; genus Camellia; species Camellia sinensis. The sequence goes on from NW_021024928.1 coordinate 221,804, forward strand.
AAGAAGATGAAAAGAAAGAAGGAAAAAAAAAAAAAAAAACGAAGAACAAAGCTCGCAAGGTTGAAAACTCGAGAGGGCGGCCTTGGCAAAAGTTAGAGCGTAAAATGAGAGGTTAATACACGAGTGTACCTTAACCGAACTACATAAGGCTTGATTCCCATGTTTGGGATACGTAGGCAACTTCATTCTGAAGTCCAGCTATAACCACTTCCAAATCGACTGTGTCCATGTAATGGTTCTGATCATCTTTGTCTTCTCTGTATTCGAGAGTTCGGTTGTGATCGTCACTTTGAGGACTGATTACAGTGCGCTGTGGTGCTATTCAAACAAGGGGCAACTTTCCGTTGCCGTGTGATGTCATTTAGACAAGGGGCAATTTTCCATTGTTTTGGATCTGAGGTTGTGCATCTCGAGAGTAGGTTCTGTGCTCGTTGAGCAGTGGCCATTTGCAAAAATAGTTTTTGAGGATTTTTAATGAAGTTGACTAATTTGTTGGAAAATTATTCCATTTTCCAAAATTGGGCCCTTTCTTGGACCCAAAAAGGGAAAATTTTCAGTGACCACAACCTGACTTGCATGATTTTGAATCAGAAAATCGAACAAGTATGCTAATCTAACTCTCTTTTTTGGTCAAAATTGTTTTAGTAGAAAACCAAAACAAAAAAATGGTCAAAATGATGAACTAGGGGCACAGTTGAGTTAGGTTTTCTGTCTTTTCCCCTTTATCAATGCATTCGCCAGAAAAGGCACCGTACTTGCCGGAAAGGGCACCTTGTTAGCCAGAAAGGGCACCACTGAAGCTAACAAACAAAGGGCCAAAAGCTCTCTCATCCTCCGAGCAGTGAGGTATCAAGTCAAGTGCGAAGCACGAACTGGAAAAAGGAGCAAGATATTCCACTCCCTTATTCAAAAAGGTCTGGTCACATCCAAACCGGCCAAGGGCATCGTCAATCGATCTCAGTTGTGGATCTACCACACACCCAGCCGCAGTGCAACCCCTCTGTGGGAAAGCTCACTGTTGTGAGCAAAAGAAGAAGAATCTAGTAGAATACTAGAGGCAAGAGCCCACAACTTCCTGTTTATCCATCAACCACCCAGGGGAGGGATAAAAAAATGAGAGATTGAAGAATTGAGAGATGTGCGCTGAGAGAAAAAGTAATGAGAGGGCTTTTTCAAAAAAACAGAGCCTGAGGGCCGAGTGATGTGAGAAACACAAATAAGAAAATGTGGGAAATAATACCTGGAGAAACAGGCTCCCTGTGCACATTTGAGTCTTGTGTTTTGTTGTGTTTTGTCTGTCTCGATTCTTGTTTTGAGTCGTTTCGAGTGTCAATAGATGTGTTTAGGTTGTTTTACCTTTGTTTTCCATTGTTGAGTTCGTTTTGGCTGTGGTCAGTTGTAGGCTCAATACCCAGTTAAGAACCCTTTTCTCATTTCAATTTCAAAAAAAAATATCGTTTTGTGCTCAGAGTGCTGTGCCATTCTCCACATATGTGTAAAGCAGGATTTATTCTTTCATAAAACTACAAGGATCAACCCAAGTCATGTGAGAACAGTAAAACAAGGACCTATCTGAAGTTATATACGTTCCAGACTGCAAAGCAAAAGAAAAGAGGGAAAATTGAAGCATCTGAGTTTGTTTCACCTTCAAAAAATTTCGTGATTGTATTCCGAATGTACCTCTTCAGGCCTTGTCAATGCTCCGAAGTATGAGTGTGCCTCTACTCCAAGCTCAAGCCTGTTTCAATGCTAGAATGGCGATCAGAAGTGCTCTCCCTGAGTACCATGTCCCTGCCAGGGGCATCTTGGTTGTGTTTGCAATGAGTTCCTAGGAGACCAACTGTGACGGTGGAAACTAGAGTTCGAATGGCTGACGCCTAGAACGCAAAGGTTCAGGATTTTCGAAACTAAAGTCTGGTTTAAATACCCAGGGGTGTATCCCCGGCTTGAAATCTGTATGAAAGCCCCATAGATTGAGATAGCATGTGTATGCGCCGCAATTCTGGATATTGAACCAACCTAGTCTGTCACCCCGTTGGAGAATAGGGAAAGTTATGAATATGGTCAGGAAGGAAACGACATTCGTGGCTTCTACATACAGAGGTTACTCCTTGTCAGCATTTCAGAACCTTCGAACTGTAAGTTGAAGGAAAGGGTTCGATGAACGCAAGGTAAAAGTTCGAAGAACACAAGGGGAGATCCCCGTCACGACCCAAACCCACCCTTATGGGTTTAACACCGTAACCGGCCAGTAATACGTGATTACCGAAGGCCTACTTAATAGTAATAACAGTAATACAGAGTACAGGGGCTGACGGAAGCCAAAATAGTAAATGAAAGATGTCCAATGAGCTGTGACAGTCTGTATGCAAAAAGACTTTTCATATATATTTACATTCAGAACCAAAACAGTATATACATACATATACAATCATTCAGGTCAGGGACCAAATCCCTACCATAACAATACAGTACAAGTCTATACAGTCTATACAAAACAGAGACAGAAATGGGGAAATCTAAAACACCCCGAAGCAGCCTAAGCTTGAACACACACTTGGAACCTCGCAGTGAGACACGTTGGTTGGCTTGACAAAAAGGGAGTTTAACCCAACGCTCCTAGCTCCGATCCGGTGTCTGGACACCTACATATATATATATAAACAGTAAGCTAAAGCTCAGTGAATAACATATGCGTAAAGAGGTTAAGAATGAATGTCCTTTCAGTCATTAAATAGTCATATCATCATTTAGAAGCCATAGCAGTTATAAGTGGTATATCCAATAGCAAAACAGTACAGTCGGTCTTAATAGACCGAACAGTCAGTTGATGGCCATCATATTAGTAAACAGTAGTGGTTCCAACATGGGAACCGATAGAGATCTCTGTGACAGTAACAATACAGTAACATTACAGTAACAGTAAGTTGCTATGGATACTACGAATTCAGTTCATAAATAGGACAAACATTCATTCAATAAGTATTATCATTTCAGAAAGCAGTACAGTTGATCATTCAGAAAATATTCATGATTGAACATATCTTTACAACATTGTTACTCACAGAGTTCTGGGCTACAGATAGGCTAGTGATCGTCCTCGGATGCCAACCCTACACAGTTACAGAATGAACACACACTTAGTTACTCACTTGGGAAACAATAACTTGGTCCCTATCTTGACTCGGTGTGGTTCTATAGCATTATCCTTATTAAGATGCCTTAAACTAGGCCTAGGAATGCCTAGGATGAAATAAGGATGCAAAGATGCACTTTAAAACACTTTTCAAATTTTTCATAAAACAGGGGTCTCGCTCGAGCGTGGCTTTCTACGCTCGAGCGAACATGCAGACAAAGGATCTCCGCTCGAGCATGACTTTCCTCGCTCGAGCGGACTGCAAAAGTACTGGATGCATGAAATTCACGCTCGACGAGCGCTCGACCCCCACTCGAGCATGAGACACAAGTCCTCGCTCGAGCATGCATTCCCTCGCTCAAGCGGACTGTAAACAAATGCAAAGTACTGGATACATGCATTTCACGCTCGAGCGTTACCTTTCCCACTCGAGTGGACTGCATGAACTCAGAGTGTACGCTCGAGTGTGGATCTAAAATCTGGAATTTCCAGATTTGTCTCCAAGGAAACTCAACATTTAAAGCATCAAATTCGATCATTTTGGGCTAATTTTCTGGAAAACACTTTAAAACTCATAATATGACATGTTTCAAAGATCAATTTGCAAATCAAAGCCCAAAGGTAGTTCAATTGAACCCATTTCCAAACAAAACTTCAAGAAAAAGATGAACATGCAACATACATGAATTTAATCAACTTCAAAGCTTCTAATACAAGAACAAATGAGTCAATCCTTTCAAAAACATGATGAATTCATGGACCAAAGCTAGAATATGGACATGCATGTGAGGATTTCCATGAAATCAACCTCAAAACTCAACAATGTATACATGCATGCATGATTACCTACTCAATTCAACATATTAAGCTAATTCATGCCTTAAATTACTAACCTTACCATGAGTCATGCAAGAACAACTCAAATTCACAATTAAAAGGGTGAGTCTCCTACCTCAAGTCTCCAATTTCAAGTCTAGAAGCTCAAAATTGCTATCTACTGTTCAATCCTTCCAAATTCGAACAAGAAATCTAGATGGACTCAATTTCTCCTACCTCTCTCTCTCTCTCTCTCTCTCTCTCTCTCTCTCTCTCTCTCGATTTTGTCTCCAAAATGGCTGAAGATACAATGCCAAATGTGTATTAATCAAGTCCAAACAAGTATTGACAAGGTGGCCCACTAACATGGCAAAAGGGTAATTGTGGACGCGCCCCGCGTGAAGGCCTCACCCCACAGTTCGTACTCGATTTGTGTCACGGTCTTTAATCTTGAACCAAAGAGTCCAAATCCGGCAAGTCGTTTTGAGAAAACAGATTTTTAGAAAAGAAGTGCCAAACATGGACTGCTTTGCCAGATACAGAGTTGCCACCTAAATATTTTTTATGGGGGAATTTAGGAAACCCTGACTCGGTGCCAAAGGCCACGTGTCCGTCATCACCAAAGTTGCCTCGGCTCGGGAGCTTGGGTACGATTGGGGAAGGTCAGCTATGAGCACCCCCTCTCGCCCGATCAAAGATCGGCCTCTACTAACCGTGATATCTTGTTTTGAAAACATTATATGCTCTTACTCCGGTTATTAGCCTAGATTTACTATGTTATGCGCACAGCAAATAAGTATAGACCAAATCGCCTAAATTGGAACAAAACATTTCATGTTTATTTTCAAAATGGTTTGCTACTCGCAAGTAGGCTAAAATGCAGATTTTGCCACCCTCAAGTGGGCTTTAGAAAAGATGGTTTTGCCACTATCTAGTGGGCTTAAAACTCACGGTTTTAATGCATTATTCCAATTTAGGTAATTCAACCTCCATCCACAAGCATTCAAGTAGTTATATCACGTAAGCAACTAGCCTCATGGTAATCATGCTGTCATGGTAACGCTCACACGCATGCAAGGATGTTAAAGCATAAGAACTTACCTAGTACTCCAAGCCAAAACAGAAACTAGTTAGTAATCATATGCATGGTCCTAGTTCATGTCAAGATGGCTAATGCAACACATACAAAATGCAACTAAAATAGGCTTGGCTAATCTACAATGATATGTGAAATACGACAGATAACATGTATTCAATTTGGAATTGAAATACAAATGCAGTTAGAATGATGCGCCGAGCCCGGTGCATGTGAAACGAATGAATGGATGAAAACGTGCTATCATACTGTATGCTAGTTGAAACATGCCCTAGACTAACCATCGAAAGCTAGTAAATAAAAGGGAAGAAAGACGTGGGGTTGGAAGACATGCACACACTCACGCAAACACACAATGAACTCAACCTCTATCATACTCAATTCAAGAGGCAAAGCATGCATGCTTAATGTTATGCAACCTAGACATGGAAGCTAAGCATGCAATATGAGCATGTGAACAAGCAATGTAAATATGCAAGCATGCAAGTTGTGCAAACTAACAAGCATGCAAGATGGATGAGCATGCAACGACATGTGGGAATGGTCTTAAACCAAAATGGGCAGCTCTCAAATAGGCCCAAATCAGTGGCCAAAATGATGCAACAAAGGCATGAAAACGCACACACAAGCATGCATGCACAAGGGCCTAAACATGGAGCGTAAGCCATCAACTCTTCAAGGCATGAAAGGGATGGAAAATGCAAGTATGCAAACATGGAACATGGACTGAAATTTGGTTTCCAATGATGCCAAATCATGAGAATAAGCCAAGTAAAGCATGCTAGTGACCCACACACCCAAGGCTAGTAAGCTAGAATGCAAGACGACTATACAAATCATGGCAAACATGATCAAAACAACCATAACCAGACCTTAAGCATGGCAAAACAGTGCTAAAACCCTCTTGGAACCTAACCAAAATCATGCTAAAATGTCATCTCACAACATGATGCATGTTAGGCCAAAACATAGGATTGCAAAGCAAGCATATGATTCATGCGAGAGACCATTAAACCAAGCAAAAACAGATCTAAGGCATGCCAAAATATGACCAAATACCCACTGAAATGTGTCCAATACATGCAAGAATAAGGTGCTCCTTTGAAAGGCCAATAAGAGGGTTACTCTACACATGCAAGAAGGACACTCAACATGACCAAAACAACTCTGGAAATGGCTTATGGGGGTCCTAAAACCCACTGAAAAAAAGCCTGAACTGAGCTCAAGAAGTTTGCAAATATAGGCCCCTTTGTAAGGCCAAAAATGCAAGCAAACAAGACAACAAGGAGAGGGGATGGCCCTCTCCTTCTTAGGACCTCAAGGTACCATCCTCATCACTGAAATCCCTCAAGATTTCAGTGGTGAGGAGGTCCAAACACAATGGTCCCGGAGCTCAACCGAAATGGCACAAAACAAGGGCCAAACAAGCCTTAAGAGGGATCAAACAACCCCAAAGCTTAAAACACCCTTAAGAAACTATTTAGGGAAGATAAAAACAAGACTTTTCTATGTTATATGTTAAGCTCAAAAACAGTTGCAAGATAGGCAAAAAGACTATGCAAGAATGGGGAATAAAGGGTGAAGTTCTTACCCTTGATGACCCTTTTCACAAACAATGGTCCAGTAGCTTCTCTAAGCTCAAAACCAGCCAAAAACTTCAAGAACAGCCTCTTAGTACCTCAGTAATTAAAAGAAGGTGTGATGGTGGGTGTTTATGCACAAAAGTAAGACAAAACACACACAAAACACAAAAGAGATGGAGATATAAATATAGGATAGATACACAACTCAAACCCTAAAACTAGAACCCTTTGAAAATATTGTCTAACCTAAAGGAGGGAGAAAAGACCTCCTCTTATAGAGGATTCAACCTTGTAAAGCTTCCAAGGCAAGCTAACAAGAGGGAGATCCCTCCATACACGTGTATGGAGGGGAGAAAAGTGTATGCCAGCTAGCATAAAATATCTACAAAAGTAGATGAACAGTGGTCGGCCAGCCAAAAATGTAATTTGGCCAAAATATATAGCCGGTCGACCATCTATAGTGCCGGTTGGCCAAACATTTGGCCGGTGGAAGCAAAACACAGCCGGTGGCCTCAAGCCATGGCCGGTGATGTGTGGGGATGGCTCACAAGCCATTCCCTCCCCCTCCAAGGCAAAACACAAGTGTTTGGTGCAAAACCAGACACAAAACAGTCAAGTCGAGAGGTCCTGAGGCAAGGCGCGTAGCCGAGACCTCCGAAAACTCAAGACGAACACAAACAAGGATGATCACCGGGTGTTCAAGCGGTGACGTCCAAGTCTTGAGGACGGTCAAAAATAAGGTGTCTACAGTTGCCCCTCTTTGACAGAACTCGAAAGTCATAACAATGACGGGAGCGAGTGTCAAAGCCTAGAGATGACCCATTTTTGACAAGGTCGAAGACTTAGACAAACATACAAGCTACAGATAAGGTATGCGCCCGAAGGCGGGGGCAAAATGCAACTGACAATGCAAGAAGCCGAACATAACTTATGATCATGCAAAGAAAGCTGTAACGAAGCATAACAAGCAACAGTTTTAAGCAATCAACACAAATCCAACTACATTACAATGCAGAAAGGATATAAGAGAATCATGTAATTCTCGCTACGTTTCACGCGGAGAATACAATACCTGTCCGGCTCGTCTGGTTGCACCAGCCTCAAATGAACCGTGCATACAATATCGTGCCTGAAAGAGAAAGAAAACTTAACAGGTATGATATCGTTAGCACCATGCAAAATGAATGCAAAATGATATGCAATATATACAAAACTATGTACAATAATGCAAAAGAAAATGCAATGTAATTAAATCATGATCCAATCATGAGTGGTTTAAAACCACATGAATGTCAAATAGATTGATGGGGGTAACAAGTCTGTCTACCATAGAAAAGGTGCCGCAACCCTCAAAGCGCGTACATATGCAGAATTATGAGTGATGTAGACGGACGCAAGAACAAGTAATTGGGTGGAATAACATAAGTGGGGAATGATCCGCTAACGAAAGAACATGATCCTAATGCAGGATGCAAAAATTACACTACAATGTAATATGTATGATGGATATGGCGCACGGGCCAAACCAAATCTTGCCTAGGAAAGGCATGGACACAAACAAACCACGTCTAACATAGAACGGTCATACAGAACTATGAGTGTATAGACGTGAAAAGTATGGGCACATACCAGTCCAAACTCAACAAGGAAAGGCGCAAACCCTAGATAGAGGTGGTGCAATGAATGCATGCAAGCTAGAACGCAACATCTACAATATGCAATGGAATAGATATAGTGGATTAAGGCCTACGGCCAAACCGTATCTTGCCTAGGAAAGGCATGGACACAAACAAGCCATGTCTAACATAGAACGGTCATACAGAACTATGAGTGTATAGACGTGAAAAGTATGGGCACATACCAGACCAAGCTCAACAAGGAAAGGTGCAAACCCTAGATGGAGGTGATGCAATGAATGCATGCAAGCTACAATGCAACATCTATAATATGCAATAGAATGAATATAGTGGGATGCATGACATATGCAATATATTACAATGAAATGCATGACATATGCATGTTGTTGTTTTTTGTTTTTTGGTTTTGTTTGAAATGCATGTTGATGCATGCTAATGTAAACGCGTGACAACGCACGTCTTGTGATATGCATGACAATGCAAATGATCTTGAATGTGCGACCACGTGTGTCACTCAAAATGCTTATGAACTTGAATGCGCGACGACGCGCATCGCTTGAAATGCATGATAATGCATGTGAACTTGAATATGCGACGACGCGAGTCGCTTGAAATACATGTACAATGCAACTTACCAAAATTCGTTCGGGCACGACAAACATCGAAGGACTTGCACCTTCAGAGGATTTAAGGTCTCCTAGACCGAGCGTATTTAAGGTCTCGCCAGACCATGGCGAATGCATAACAATGCAAGCATAATGACATATAACTCAACACGTGTTTGCAAAACAACGTATGTGGGGCAACTTTCGAATCTTAAAAGAGACAAAAGGATACAAAAAGGATTCACCTTGCACATATTCGAGTGCCATGCACAGAAGACACGGTCCGAGGTCAAAACGGAGGCCGATTGAGCTTCGGAAAGGCACTGTCTTGCACTATCTTGAGAAATAAATGCCCCAAACTATACAACTGACCCAAAAAAGGTTATAGGAGGCTCACCGGCCATCAGGGGAGGTCACCAGCCATCCACCGGCCATCAAAACATCTCACTGGCCAAATATTTGGCCGACCGGCCAAAAATGTAGCCGACCGGACAAATGTTATTGAATCGAGGCAATTTTGACTTTTTGCCTTGGGTCTTTTAAAATAGGGTTTCAAACCCTATTTTCTTACTTCCCATTAGCCGAAATTTCATCACCTCTCTCTCTAGCGCATTTTCCCCTCTTCCCCTCTTCCCTTCTCCGTTTTCTTGCGTTTCACGCCCGTTTCATCGTTTGATTCGCGAAGTTTATTGCGTTTTGAACACTTTCATCCGATCGAAACTTCGTTTCGGTGTAGTTTTTTTTGATTTCCACCTCTTGGAGTTTGTTTCTCCCAAGTTTTTCTTGATTTCATCACATTTTCCACATTTCGGCTTTTCCGGCCATTTTTCACCCTCCCGGGGTTGACTTTTTGTTGACCTTTCGCATTCTAGCCCTGTTTACACTTTTCGGCCCATTTCCTCATTTTCTCTGAGATGGCAGACGATATTCCACGGGGCGGGACTCCCCTGGATCACGAGACGGACCCAGAGGTCGAGCTCCTCCCCTTGAGCGTCCGTCCGTTCGACCCAGTGACCTACCAGCCGGCGATCCACATCTTGCCTCCCGACGGACTTCGCCAGTTTCAGAGCTTTGATAGGGCGATGCCTCCAGAGCTTCTCTTGCGTGAGCCTACATCTCATCTGTCCTTCGGCACTTCCGAGGTAACATTCCTTCCTCTGTTTTACTTTCCGCGACGTAGAACACTTAACCGCTAACTGCCATAGCTGATTATATTCTTTAACTGCTTAGCTCAGATACACTGATGTACTGTATACTGTAGTTAACTGTGAACACACTTGCAACAGATACCTGTTTGAAACTGACACGTGCACACACACTGCATTTGCCCTGAACCACTCAAACACGCTGGCACATCACATGTTGTAGTTCACTGCGAGCACACCGGCATTCGGTACCTATTTAAATCTGAACACATGCACACACACTATATCTGTACTGAACCACTCAAACACGCTGACACATCACACGTTGTAGTTCACTGTAAGCACACCGGCAACCGATAATTGTTTGAATCTGAAAATACGCACACATGCTATATTTGCCTAAATTCTGAATGCCTTTCAAAACTAGTATATTTAGCATCGCTTCGCAATTGTTTATTTGAAAACAGGGAGATTCCCATACCGTTCGGGGGTATAGGAACATCGCCGCCCGAGACTGGTACGCTGAGCTACCCGATGCGGTTCGCCACATCGTAGATCAGGCCGGTTTCGGCGCATTCTGCAGAGGACTATCCAGACTTACCACGAGCAGGCCTCTCCTCGCCGCTCTAGTGGAGAGGTGGTGGGACACCAACGATTCCTTTCACTTCTCTGCTACGGGAGACATGACGATGACTCCCTACGACTTCTCGATGCTCACCGGCATCGGGATAGGGGGTGATCCGATCCCCTTTGATACCGACATGGACAAGTGGGAGGCCGTTCAGACATATTTGCTTGGCGAGGTGCCACCTCTCGCACGTCCCGGCTTCGCCCGATATTCCTGGTTCGAGGTCCAGTTCAAGGTCTAGTCAGCTTTGACCGAGGAGGCTCTAATGACCCAGGAGGCGGTGGAGCAGTACGCCCACGGCTTTCTGATGTTTCTGCTGGGGACGACTATTTTCGCCGACCGGGCGAATACCGTGCCCCTCTGCTTGCTCAGCACTTTAGTAATATGTTCCCATTTCCACTCGGGTATCGGTAAAGGCTGCAGTAAGCTTGCGGGTCGTTGATGTTCGGCTTTAACTTGTTGGCAATGAAGACATTTCGACACAAAGTCAGCAATCTCTTTCTTCATTCTCGGCCACCAAAAATTCAGTTTCAAGTCTTGGTACATTTTCGTATTTCCTGGATGGATAGACAATTTTGAATTGTGGCCCTCTTGCAGAATTCTTCTTTTCAGTTCAGAATCACTCGGTACACATAATCTTTCCTGAAATTTCAGTACATTGATCTCAAATTTGAAACCCGGCCTCGGTTTAGATTCTCGTTCATCGATGATTTTCTTCCAGAAGTCATCCTGTTGCTGTTTCTCTTTAATCTCTTCAATAAGTGTCGGTTGAGCAGAAATAGCAGCTACTGTTCCACCTTGTTCACGCAAAACAATCTTAACTTCAAATTTTTTGAGGTCAAATAGCAATTCTTTCTACCCGGTGAGTAAACAAGCTAAATTTCCAACTGATTTCTGGCTGAGCGCATTAGCAACGGTGTTGGCTTTCCCTGGGTGGTACAGAATTTGCAGATCGTAGTCTTTTATCAGTTCTAACCATCTCCGCTGTCTCATGTTCAGTTCTTTCTATGTGAAGAAGTATTTCAAGCTCTTGTGGTCTGTATACACCTCACATGTTGCCCCATAAAGGTAGTGATGCCAGATTTTCAATGCAAACACTACTGCAGCAAGTTCCAAATCATGGGTCGAGTAGTTCTTTTCATACGGTCTCAGCTGTCGGGAAGCATACGCAATAACTTTACCATTCTGCATTAAAACACATCCCAAACCCTTATAAGAAACATCACTAAATATAGTATAACCATCTGTACCTGAGGCTAGGGTAAGAATCGGTGTAGTCACAAGTTGAGTCTTTAACTCTTGAAAGGCTGATTCTCTCTAATCGGTCCAGTCAAATGGTATCCCCTTTTGAGTCAATTGAGTCAGTGGTAGGGCAATTTTGGAAAAGTCTTTGACAAACCTTCTGTAATACCCGGCTAAGCCTAGAAAACTTCGGACTTCGGTAACATTTGTCGATCTAGGCCAATTCACTATTGCTTCAATTTTTTGTGGATCAACTGAAATTCCATCCTTCCTGATTACATGTCCCAAAAACATAACATTGTCAAGCCAAAATTCACATTTTGTCAGTTTAGCATACAGTTTCTGTTCTCTTAGGATCTATAGGGCAGTTCTCAAATGATGTTCATGTTCTTCCGTGCTTTTGGAATAAATTAAAATGTCATATATGAAAACAACTACAAATTCATCAAGGTATGGTTTGAAAATTCTGTTCATAAGGTCTATAAATGCAGCAGGTGCATTGGGAACTCCGAAAGGCATAACTAAGAATTCATAATGCCCATACCTCGTTCGAAAGGCAGTCTTTTCAATGTCCCCTGTCTTGACTTTCAACTGGTGGTACCCAGATCTAAGGTCAATTTTGGAGAACACTTGGGCACCCTGTAACTGATCAAATAAATCATCAATACGGGGCAATGGATATTTATTTTTCACTGTTACCTTCAATGCAAAGTCTCAATGAGCCGTCTTTCTTCTTTACAAACAAAGCTGGTACGCCCCACGGTGAAGTACTAGGCCTGATGAACTTCTTATCTAGTAGTTCTTGCAGCTGAACTTTCAACTCTTTCAATTCAGTTGGTGCCATTCTGTAAGGAGCTTTAGATACTGGTTGTGTCCCCGAAATCACATCAATGGTGAACTCAATCTCCCTATCAGTCAAATCCCCTGGCAAATCATCTGGAAAAACATCTGGGAATTCTCTAACTATAGGAATACTGTTCACATCAGTTTTAGCATCAGTAGGTACAGTCAATACACAACACAGATACCCTTTACACCCCTTTTTAATTAGTTTAAAAGCTTTCATTGATGAAATCAGATACAGGGGAGGTACTACACCCATTCCACTAAACACAAATTTAGGCAATCCAGGTGGACAGAAAACAACTTGTTTTGTTACACAATCTACGGTAGCATGATATTTTGTTAACCAGTCCATTCCTAATATCACATCAAAATGATCAATATTCAATGGCAGTAAATCAATGTACAAATGTGCATCTCCAACAATAATCTCACATGCAGGGTACATATAAGCACAAGTCATGGAGCCTCCAACAGGTGAAGATACTGCTAACAGATAGTTCATAGGTTCCAGTGGTCTATTTAATTTTTGCAAAAAAACATGCGATACATATGAATGTGTAGACCCCGAATCAATCAGAACATAAGCATTTGAGCACAAATTGAGAGTATACCTGACACAACGGTCTCGGTATTCAGCACATCTCCCGGTACGAGTCCAAACACTTGGCCTTGCCTCATAGGCTATTTTCCAGTCGCTTTGGGGTTGGGTTTCGGTGGAGCAGTTGATGTTGCGGCGCTGGCTGGAGCTTTACTATTGCCCTGAGGAGCAGAAGGGCAATCTTTGACCATGTGGCCCACCTTGCCACACCTGTAACAAGCACCTGAAATTTTATAGCAAACCCCTTTATGTTTCTTACCACATTCAGAACAGGGCGGTATGGAACCACTTCCCTGACTGGAACTGGTTGTTGACTCCGTATTTTGCTTTTTATTCGATGAACTGTTCTGGCCTTTCTTAAACTTGAAGCCTCGTCTCTTGCCACGCCACTCGGTTGCTAGTGTTTCAGTCTGTTTTAGTGCCTCGATGTTCGACTCAACCATTATTGCTCGGTCAAGAACATCTACATACTTCAGTAGTTTCAGAACATTGATTCTGTCAAGGATTTCAACATTAAGGCCACCTTCAAACTTCCTGGCCTTTTTGTAATCAGTATCCACCATGTGTGGTGCATATCTGGCGAGTTCAGTGAATTTCGATTCGTACTCAGCTACGAACATAGTGCCTTGTTTCAATTGTTCAAATTCAGTCACTTTTCGGTCCCTAACACACTGTGGAAAGCATTTCTCAAAGAAGGCTCCCTTAAACTGAGCCCAATTCATGGCAGTATTGGTGTCGCGGACCAGCATCCACCACCTTCTGGCCTCTTCTTGTAAGGTGAAGGTAGCCAGTAGCACTTTGTGTGCTTCAGAACACAGAAAGACTTCAAACAATTTCTCGGTCTCTAGGACCCATGCTTCGGCCTTTAGTGGTTCAAGGCCTCCTTGGAATGACGGTGGTTTCATTTTACTAAACTTCTGCATTAGAGCAATTATATCATCATTCATATTCGATTTCGGCTGTATCGGAGGAGGTGAGGGCTGTTGGTTCTGTTGTAGCCTCAAGGCCTCAGTCAACATTTCAACTGTTCTTTTTAGCCTTGCATTCTAGCTTCAGATGATTCAGTTTCATCAATAGTTCTTGCATTCTCCATTTCACTATAGGCAATTATGGCAATAATAAACATAGGTAGTTGCATACTTTAAAAATGTTAACACGTTAGCACATATATTCATGTCATGGCCACACACACTTTTTCAATGCTTATGCAATGCCCTATTCGCTTTTCTAGGACATCCTATAGCTCATTTGGACACGTGTGTGCGGTATAACTCGTGGTTTAATAACACTCTGATACCACTCTGTCACGATCCAAACCCGTCCCTATGGGTTTAGCACCGTAACCGGCCAGTAATACGTGATTACTGAAGGCCTGCTTAACAGTAATAACAGTAATACAGAGTACAGGGGCTGACGGAAGCCAAAACAGTAAATGAAAGATGTCCAATGAGCTGTGATAGTCTGTATGCAAAAAGACTTTTCATACATATTCACATTCAGAACCAAAACAGTATATACATACATATACAATCATTCAGGTTAGGGACCAAATCCCTACCATAACAGTACAGTACAAGTCTATATAGTCTATACAAAACAGAGGCAGAAAGGGGAAAATCTAAAACACCCCGAAGCAGCCTAAGCTTGAACACACACTTGGAACCTCGCAGTGAGACACGTTGGTTGGCTTAACAAAAAGGGAGTTTAACCCAACGCTCCTAGCTCCGATCCGGTGCCTGGACACCTACATATATAAATAAACAGTAAGCTAAAGCTCAATGAATAACATATGCGTAAAGAGGTTAAGAATGAATGTCCTTTCAGTCATTAAACAATCATATCAGTCATTTAGAAGCCATAGCAGTTATAAGTGGTATATCCAATAGCAAAACAGTACAGTAGGTCTTAATAGACCGAACAGTCAGTTGATGACCATCATATCAGTAAACAGTAGTGGTTCCAACATGGGAACCGACAAAGATCTCTGTGACAGTAGCAGTAAAGTAATAGTATAGTAACAGTAAGTTGCTATGGATACCACGAATTTAGTTCATAAATAGGACAAACATTCATTCAGTAAGTATTATCATTTCAGAAAGTAGTACAGTTGATCATTCAGAAAATATTCATGATTGAACATATCTTTACAACATTGTTACTCACAGAGTTATGGGCTACAGATAGGCTAATGAGCGTCCTCAGATGCCAACCCTACACAGTTACAGGATGAACACAAACTTAGTTACTCACTTGGGAAACAATAACTTGGTCCCTATCTTGACTCGGTGTGGTTCTATAGCATTATCCTCATTAAGATGCCTTAAACTAGGCCTAGGAATGCCTAGGATGGAATGAGGATGCAAAAATACACTTTAAAACACTTTCCAAATTTTTTAGAAAACAGGGGTCTCACTCGAGCGTGGCTTTCTATGCTCGAGCGGACATGCAGACAAAGGATCTCCGCTCGAGCATGACTTTCCTCGCTCGAGCGGACTGCAAAAGTACTGGATACATGAAATTCACGCTCGACGGGCGCTCGACCACCCCTCGAGCGTGAGACATAAGTCCTTGCTCGAGCGTGCATTCCCTCGCTCAAGCGGACTGTAAACACATGCAAAATACTAGATACCAGCATTTCACGCTCGAGCGTTACCTTTCCCGCTCGAGCGGACTGCATGAACTCAGAGTGTACGCTCAAGCGTGGAGTTCCTCGCTCGAGCATGGATCGAAAATCTGGAATTTCTAGATTTGTCTCCAAGCATGAAACTCAACATTTAAAGCGTCAAATTCGATCCTTTTGGGCTAATTTTCTGGAAAACACTTTAAAACTTATAATATGACATGTTTCAATGATCAATTTGCAAAATCAAAGCCCAAAGGTAGTTCAATTGAACCCATTTCCAAACAAAACTTCAAGAACATGATGAACATGCAACACACATGAATTTAATCAACTTCAAAGCTTCTAATACAAGAACAAATGAGTCAATCCTTTCAAAAACATGATGAATTCATGGACCAAAGCTAGAATATGGACATGCATGTGAGGATTTCCATGAAATCAACCTCAAAACTCAACAATGTATACATGCATGCATGATTGCCTAATCAATTTAACATATTAAGCTAATTCATGCCTTAAATTACTAACCTTACCATGACTCATGCAAGAACAACTCAAATTCACAATTAAAAGGGTAAGTCTTCTACCTCAAGTCTCCAATTTCAAGTCTAGAAGCTCAAAATTGCTACATACTCTTCAATCCTTCCAAATTCGAACAAGAAATCTAGATGGACTCAATTTCTCTTACCTCTCTCTCTCTCTCTCTCTCTCTCTCTCTCTCTCTCTCTCGGTTTTGTCTCCAAAATGGCTAAAGATACAATGCCAAATGTGTATTAATCAAGTCCAAACAAGTATTGACAAGGTGGCCCACTAACATGGCAAAAGGGTAATTTAAAGCCAACCAATGTAATCCAACTTTTTTTTTTAATCTAATTTAATTACACCAAATCAAATTTCAATTAAACATGCTATAAAATCACATAAATTCTAATTAACATGAAACACTAATCAATTTTAGATTCGGCCGCCGATAAGGCCTTCAATTTGCAGTTTAAAACATAAAACATGAACAGATCATTTAACAGTCAAACAGATAGATTTGCATTTAAACTAATACACTCAATCAATCAGTTTAGAATTTCAGTCAATCAGTCACTTAACATGCTTAATCATAGATTAGCACTAATCAGTGATGAGGGTTGTCACAATCCCCGTCAGAGTAGAGTGGTTCATCATCACTCATCCCATGAGGTGCTTTCTAAAGTGCCGCTATGTTTGTTTATTGCATTCTTTAAACATCCTGCATTGTATTGCATTGTACCTATCAAGATTCTTTCTTATTCATGCATGATATTGTATGTACGATTCATTTGAAGCTGGCGCACCAGGCAATATTCAATGTACGTTTCATTCAGAGACATTTCCGTTTAAGATTGATTGTGTTTTGTGTATCTATCACACTTTGCTCACTTAGTGTATCTATCACACTTTGTTCATATAGTGTATCTGTCACACTCTCTTCATTTTTGTGTATCTATCACACATGTTCACTTAGTGTATCTATCACACTTTGTTCACTTTTGTGTATCTATCACACTTTATTTACTTTTGTGTATCTATCACACATGTTCACTTAGTGTATCTATCACACTTCGTCCCGTTTTGTGTATCTATCACACATATTCACTTTGTGTATCTATCACACGTGCTCACTTAGTGTATCTATCACACTCTGTTCTTTTGTATATCTATCGCACATGCTCACTTAGTGTATCTATCACACTTTGCTCCCTTTGTATATCTATCACACATACTCACCTTTGTGTATCTATCACACTTTGCTCATTTTGTGTATCTATCACACATGTTCACTTAGTGTATCTATCACACTTTGTTCACTTAGTGTATCTATCACACTTCGTTCACCTTTTGCGTACCTATCACACATGCTCACTTAGTATATCTATCACACTCTGTTCTTTTGTGTATCTATCGCACATGCTCACTTAGTGTATCTATCACACTTTGTTCATTTAGTATATCTATCACACTCTCTTCACTTAGTGTATCTATCACACTTTGCTCACTTAGTGTACCTATCACACTTTGCTCACTTTGTGTATCCATCGCACGTTCGCTTTGTGTATCTATTACACATGCTCACTTTGTGTATCTATCACACGTTCACTTTGTGTATCTATCACACATGCTCACTGTATTCGCTAAGATTGAATAATTTTCTTATATTCTTTCTGCATAAAATGTAGTTTGGTCTGTAATTCCCACGTGTGGCGTGTTTACTTATTTCCTTGTGTACGAGTTTACTGTAGCATTTCTTCGCATAACATTCGTTTAAAATGTTGCATTTATTTTGCATAATTGTTTCATCACAACCCTCTTTGCATGATCATAAGTCATGTTCCGCATCGTGCATGTCTTTTACATTTTGCTCCTGCCTGCGGGCGCATCTCTTTATTATCTTGTATGCTTGTCTAAGTCTTCGGCCTTGTCAAAAATGGGTCGTCTCTGGGCTTTGACATTCACTCCCGTCATCTTATGACTTTCGAATTCTGTCAAAGAGGGACAACTATAGACACCCCATTTTTGACCGTCCTCAAGACTTGGATGTCATCGTTTGAACACTCGATGATCATCCATGCTCGTGTTCGTTTTGAGTTCCCGAAGGTCTCAGCTGTGTGCCTTGCCTTAGAACCTCTCAACTTGTCTGTTTCGTGCTTGGTTGTGCACCAAGAGCTTGTGGTTTTGTTCCTGAGAGAAGGGGGTGGCTTGTTGGCCATCCCTACAACCCATCGGCCAAGCTTTGTGCTTGTTGGCCTCTCTTTCTTGCAATCGGCCATAAGTGTTGGCCAGTTGGCACTCTTTTTGGTCGATTGGCCATAAATTTTAGCCGAGGCCTTTTCTTTGTTTTTGCAGGCATTGTGCATGCCAGTTGTGCCAGCTGGTGAGCACAGATTGTCTCCTCCATACACGTGTATGGACCGATTTGAACCAAGCTTTAGCTTCTCCATGAAGCTTTGGACTTGAATTGCTATAAGAATGGAGGCTCTCCTCCCTTTTCAGAGGTTCTAGAAATTTGATATACAAGTCATATATCTCTCTCCCTCCATATTCCTCTCTCTCTCTCTCTCTATATTGGCCCTTGTTTGTGCCTTAAAGTGAGTGTTCTTCATACATTTTGCCTAGAACCCCTTAGCCAAACCTCTTGACCTTGGAGCTGTGGTTCCATAGGACTTGTTTTAGTATCCTAAGGTTGGTTTTGGCACAGAAGAGCTGCTGGTTTTGTTGTTCTACAAGGGTGAGTCCCATGTCCTCTTTTAAGCTTTGTTTTGCTGGAGTACTTAGCCATATTTGCATGCTTCTTTTGGCTTAGCTTTAAACTGAAAATAGCTTTGATTCTAAGTGCTTAACATGTTTGTTTAAGGCCTCTTTGGTGTTGGGGGGTGGTCTACCCTCTTTGTGCCTTATTTGGCCTTGTTTTGGGCCATCTCTTTTAGGCCTTTGGATCATCTTTGTTTGACCTTTTCACCACTGAATTCCAGAGGAATTTCAATGGTGGGAATGTGGTTTTGAGGCCTCAAATATGAGGGGGGGTTTCCCCCCTCCCCTTCTCTTGTATGCTTGTGTTGATGGCTCACCAAGTTAGCATGTTTTTATACCTCTTTGTGGCTCCATTTCAGTATGTATTAAGCTTTGTTTTGCCATGATATATAGGGGTGAGCATGGTTCGGATTGGACTGGATTGGGGTAAAACCAGGACCAATCCATTATCAACGGTTTCTGAAAAATTGGAACCAATCCAATCCGTTTAAATCATGGAGCCAATCCAAACCAATCCATTTAAACATGGATTGGATCAGTTTAGGACCACGGATTCACATAATTAAATAACAAAAATATATATATATAACACTTTAATTTCATAAAAACATAAATATAACGCTATATTAGTTCCACAATAGCAACATGTTATTCTATAATAGCGACATACTGTTCTAGAATTTAAATAACCATAAGAAAACTAGTTTCACCGCAAGTGTTTAGACCATTACAAATTAAAACTAAAAACTAACAAACAAAAGTAATAAAAGAAGATATTATATAGGTTTAGATTTGACTTTAGGTTTTATATAGAATAAGAGAAGATACTATAGGGGAGGATGTATAATAAAAATATAGACTATTTGTATACGGTCCGGATCGGTTCCAATCCGGAACCATGGGGTTCAATCCGGAACTAATCCGTGGACAACGGATTTTTAATTCTTCAATCCGGAACCGAACCACGGATTCAAAAAACCAATCCAAACCTATCGGATCGGATTATGGATTCACGGATTCCTTGCGTAGCCCTAATGATATAGCACTGTTTTGGGCTAGTTTGGTTGTCTCTTGAATGCCTCATGCACTTGTAATGTAATGCCACTTGTTAGCCTAACATGCTCTATACTTTTGATCATCATTCTAGCATGATTTTGGCCTAACTCAAAGAAGTTTTTACTCATATTTCAGCATGCTTAAGCTCTGTTTGAAGTGTTTTCGGTCGTGCATACACTGTTTTGTATAGCCATGGTTCAATCTAGCATGCTAGCTTCGTGTATTGGGTCCACTAGCATGCATTGCTTGGGCTATTTGCATGATCTAGCATCATTTCTACCATGATTTCAGTGCATATTCCTTGGCCATACACTCACATGTGTCACTATTTCAATGCCTTTGGAAGGTTGTTCTTTATGCCTTAAACATGAGCCTATATGCATGCCTTTTTGCCTAAGCTTGTGGGCTGCCGTATCAGTGCATTTTTGGTGTTATTTTGACATGCCATAACTTTGATTTTTGTTGGTATAGTCGTCTCATGCTTGGTTTTGATGGGTGTAGTGTAATCCTCCTCTTTGGCCTTGTATGCGTCTTGTTTTGTGCTCACCATGCTAGCTTGTTTTTGGCCTCATTCCATGCATGTTTTGGCCTTATCTTGACCTGCCTTGGGACTGTTTTGAGTCACCTTGGCCCTTTGGGGCTTGCTTGATATGGCCATGGTGAGACTCCCTTGGCTAGCTTTAAGCTTTAAGCCCACTAGCATGCTTTATTTGTCATATATGCATAATTTAGCTTCATTTGGAACGTGATTTCAGAGCCTACTTCATTGTCATACTCTCACATTTTGTGCTCCTTCAATGTGCTTAAGAGTTGCATCTTTATGCCTTAATCCTTGAGCCAATTGGCATGCATGCTTGTCTTGCCTTTTCACGCTTTTCATGCCATCGTTTCATCATTTTGGCCATTGTTTTGGACATGAATGAGGTCTGTCCATATCCGATTAAGTCCATCTTGCATGTTGTTGCATTACATGTTTTTGCATGCTTGGTACATTGCATGTTGTTGCATGCTTGTTGCATTGCATGATTTTCGCATGATTGTTGCATTGCATTGTGTGTGCATGCATTGCATTGCATTGTGTTTGGATAGGGTGTCAATCCAAACACGAGGAACGAGGGACGTTTCATACTTGAAGTGATGAAACGTGCCTCAATTCTCGGTCGCCGACCCTCTTGATCATACATGATAGATGTTAAGGCATTTATGTGTTTTTGTGCATTCACTTGACATTGACTTGTGTAACTCGGCCTCTTTGGCCATCATGCATCGAGATGCGTAATTGATGGCTCGAGAGCCGAGCACTACACTCCTTTGAGCTTAAGACATGATAAGGGGTGTAGTTGCACACACATTTTTTTGTAAATACACTGCCATGCCTCTATTAGTGCTCTGTTGCAGCAAAAGGAAGAATTTGCAGGAATCAATGGCCGATCGACCACTTAATCTGCCGATCGGCTATTAAAATTGGTCGATAGCCACAAACTCTGGCTGATGGCCACTCCTCTTGGCCGATGACCTCTCAGCATGCCCATGAGGTGGATCAGAAGTATTTTGGAGGTTGGCACAATTTTTAGAAGTCTAAAACAGTGCAAACAGAGGCATCACGAGGCACGGTGGTGGATTTTCGGGAGGATGCGACCGAGCATACATCATTCATCATTCCGAAGCAGAGCTGTGGCAGTCTATTTAGTTTCTTACTTAGTTGGTTTTGTAATTTAATTAATTTGATTAATTAGTTAAAGTTTTGTAATAATTAATTAGCTAAGTTAGTTAATTAATTGTTTTGTAATAATTAGTTTAATTAGCGTAGCTAGTTAACTAAATTCATTCGAACCCTCCGTCGAGAGGGCACAACTGTTATAATAATTGTGCATGTGTGTGATGCATGTCTTCCAATCCCTATTCCTTTCTCCCTTTTATTTACCAGCTTTTGATGGTTAGTTTAGGGCATGTTTCAATTAGCATCCTTACATGCGTGCATCCATTCATCTATCTTGCATGCACCGGGCTCGGCGCATCATACTAACTGCATTGTATTTCAATGTCAATTTGAATACATGTTATCAAGTTGCACTCATACGCCATCTTAGAATAGCCTAGCCTATCTTAGTTGCATTTTGCATGTGTTGCATTAGGCATTCTTGACATAGCTAGGATCATGCATTGATTATTAACTAGCTTCTTTTTTGGCTCGGAGTACACTGTGAGTGTTTACGCTTTAGCATACTGCATGAGATGTGTATGTTGCCATGTTAGCATGCTTGCCATAAGGCTAACTGCTTAAGTGATTAACTATTTGAAATGCTAGTAGGTGAAGGTTAGATTGCTTGAATTGGAACAATTCATCAAAATATGTGTTTTAAGCCCACTTGATAGTGGCAAAATCATGTTTTCTAAGCCCATTTGAGGGTGGAAAAATCCATGACTTAGTCTACTTGTGAGTAGCACCTTCAAACCATTTTCAAACAAACAAACATGAGATGTTTTTTGTTCCAATTTAGGCGATCTAGTCTATACTTGTATACTGTGCGCATCACATAGTAAGCTAGCTAATAAACCAGAATAAGAGCGCATGTGTTTTCAAAAACAACTTATCATAATAGTAAAGCCGATCTTTGATCGGGCGAACGGGGGTGCTCATTGCATGACCTTCCCCTCTCGTACCCAAGGTCCCGAGCCGAGGCAACTTTGGTGATGACGAACACGTGGCCTTTGGCACGAGTCAGGGTTTCCTAAATTTTTCAAAAATAAAATATTCAGGTAGCGACTCTGAAATCTGACAAAGCAATCCATGTTTGGCACTTCTTGATTAAAATCGATTTTCCAAAACGATTTGCCGGATTTGGACTCTTTGGTGATTTATCAGTCATACATTGTACTTTATGAGATTAGATGCAGAACCGTGACACGGGTCCAAACTGTAGTAGCTAAGAACAAACAATTCGCGCTCTCGCGCGCGGAGCGGGAGTTTCGGGTGGCTTACAATAGTTGTGGTGCCCATTCTGGTGGGCATTCTTTGGCTCATCAAGCCGTAACACAGGGGTACTACTGGCCGACCATGAGAGCTGATGCCTGTTACGTCAAGAAATGTGAACAGTGCTAGAAGTTTTCCCCTTTAACCCATTTGCCTGCTAAGGAGTTAAGCCCAATCACCAGTCCATGGCCGTTTGCTTAATAGGGGCTTGATATCATCGGGCCATTGCCACGGCCCCAGGGAACAAGCGATTCTTGATTGTCGCGACATATTACTTCACAAAATGGTCGAAACGGAGGCACTAACACATATCTGAGATACTAATGTTAGGCGGAAGTGTTTCATTTGGAGAAATATCATAACGCGATTTGGCATTCCAAGAGCACTCATTTCAGACAATGGCACCCAGCTTGATTGTGGCGTCTACCAAGAATTATGTAGCACGTATGGTATTTAGCCTTATTTCTCCACCCCAGCTTATCCATAGAACAATGGTCAAACTGAAGCCTTCAACAAAGCCATCTTGGACAGCATCAAGAAGAGGCTAGAGAAAGGTAAAAGCAGATGGGTCGAAGAATTACCGAGTGTATTGTGGGCTCATCGCTCTACTCCGAGGCGATCCACTAGGGAAACGCCGTTTGCTTTGTGCTTCGGAACCCAGGCAATCATCCCCCTAGAGATCGGCCTCTCAACCTTGAAATCAAAAGTTTTTGATATGGGCCGAAATGAGATGATGTTGGCCTTGGATTTGACTCTAATTGAAGAATGACGAGACCGTGTCCTTGCATCCATGGCACGGTACCAGCAACAGCTTGCTAAGTCGTATAATCAACGTGTTCAACTACGCTATTATACACTAGGAGAATTAGTCCTCAAGAAAGTACTTCCAACTGCCAGGAAGCCGGCTGACGGAAAATGGGGTCCTAACTAGGACGGCCCCTATCAGATCGATTTAATTGCGGGAACAGAGGCATACCAGCTCAAAGACATGTCTGGGAGAAGTCTACCACGTTCTTGGAATTCCACGCATTTGCGTAAATTTTATCATTAACCTGACTTGTGGGGCATGATAACTTGTTTTGAATGTTCACCATGTATAACTTTCACTTTTATAATACAAGACTTCTTATCTCACTATATGAAATTTTAGTTCGAAGATGAAAGCCTCCGAATTTGGAGCGCGCTTCATGGAATTCACAATTGGCCAAGTTAAAAGTCTCCGAATTCGGAGCCCCATCCGTGCATAACACTTTTGGGCCGAGTAAGCCTGTAGATTCGGAACGCCCTTCGTGGAATTCACGATTGGCCAAGTTAAAAGCCTCTAAATTCGGAGCCCCATCCGTACATGACAGATTTGACCCAAGTAAGTCTTCGGATTCTGAGCTCCCTTCATGGAATTCACGATTAGCCAAGTTAAAAGCCTCCGAATTCGGAGCCCCATTCGTGCATGACACGTTTGGGGTGAGTAAGCCTCCGAATTCGGAGCACCCTTCATGGAATTCACGATTGGCCAAGTTAAAAGCCTTCGAATTCGAAGCCCCATCCATGCATGACACTTTTGGGCCGAGTAAGCCTCCAGATTCGGAGCTCCCTTCGTGGAATTCACGATTGGCCAAGTTACAAGCCCCTGAATTCGGAGCCCTATCCATGCAAGACACGTTTGGGTCGAGTAAGCCTCCGGATTCGGAGCGCCCTTTGTGAAATTCACGATTGGCCAAGTTAAAAGCCTCTGAATTCGGCGCACTTTTCATGAATATTATGATTGACTAGCATAAACGCAGTTGATGAAAAATGGAAGATGATCATAACTAAATTTATAAACATAAATTGAAACATGCAAACATTTAAAATAATATGTTTCGTTGAATTAATCGATAATACATAAATCGCTCCCAATCTACATTAGAGCCGTACAATATATTCAGTTTTATTCGGCATCCCCCTCGTCATCGCTCTTCTTGATTTCAAAATTGCAAAGCGGAAATGATGACTTTGATATAACGGCGACGCTGAATCAACGTCTGCTACCCGGAGAGCCTCTGCGGCCTGGAGAGCCTTGACCCACCCGTGCTTAAATCCACAGTTCTCACATCGGCAGACCTCCTTGGCGAGCTTTTCCTTAGTCCTCTGTGTCCCAACTTTTCGGCCATCATAGAAGCCTTGTTCATAAGACTTGGTCTTGCGGCCTCTATTGAAAACATGTTTTCCGTATCACGATCGGCAATCGCATGACTTATAAGCCGTTAGGTCACCATTTCTTCCACAATCGGGTTAGCTTGGCCGGCCGATTGTGTCTCGGCAGTTTGACTTTTCTTAGTTCACGCTCAGCCTTTTTCGCGTGAGCTTCTAAGCTTCGAATGCGTTCATCTTTCTGCTCTGTCTTCCACCGTGCAACACGAAGACGCATGCTGATTTCATAGGTGGTATACAGCCCTTTCACCGCTCCATGGATGCCATCACGAAACACTTCGAAATCAGGTCGACCGACCATCGATTGTTGTACTTCTGGTGAAAAAATTTGTCGAGCAAACTCGACTGCCACATTTGGGTTGTGCACAATTGAATCTGCTTCCTTCATCAGTTTATTCTCCACAAAAATCGTAAAACTTAATGGGCACGGTGTCGCACTAGTTTCTCCTTTCAAGCGTGGTTGAGAGGAGCTGCCCCGTTGTTGTTTTTCCCTTTTGGGTGAGGTACTTCAACGTCACGGGGACTGGCCTTTTTTACGTTCCCTCGACGTCCTACTCCTCGTGTGCGTAGGCTCGCCACCTCAATTCATCTCTGCGTCCAACTCCACGAGTGTCCTCCCTTCTCCTCTGCTGTTGAAGAATAATCTTCTTGCCATCCACAATTGGTCAACACTGCTGTTTCTCTCCGCGCACCCACCACCCACCCCATTTATACCTTACAGGTGAAGCACCCTCGAGACGATCTCATCAATGCTAAATTTCAAAACCTGGTGCCGATCATCACATTTGCCCCTGCCCCTCCAGGAGCTAATTTCATTCGGCGTTCAAGTTCATGCACCAGTTGGGGTAAGGGCAGATTCATTAATCTAATCTGCCAAATGTCCAGGCCTGGTGCTGAGCACGTGGTGCCTCAGCCGTTCCATCAGCTAATATCATTCGGCGTTCCAGTTCATGCACATGCCGCTCAATGAGCTAATTTCATTCGACGTTCCAGTTCATGCACCAGCTGGGGCAAGGGCAAATTCATTAATCTAATCAGGGATATCACGATTAGCCAAAATAAAGTCTGGCCAGTGGTAGGGCCCTTGCGCCGATCAGGCTGTGTGCCCCAGCCACTCTATGAACTAATAGCATTCGGCGATTGAGCTCGTGCAGCTAGGGCAGATGCATTAATCTAATTGGCCAGACGTCGAGGCCTTGAGCCGTTTTACTCGTTAGTTTATTGAATATTTATGCACCTTTCCAAATTGTTAACTACCGATTCGTTTAGTTATTTGGCTAAATAGAAAAAAGGCATAAGATGTTTAATTGATTCGGTTAATTTATCGAATGTTTAATTTACTCATGTAGCAAACAAAAATGTATAAGGAATTTTCAGTAATAAATTGAAGACAAATAGTATATGTAGTAAACCAAAAAGCATAAGAAATCTTCATTAATAAATTGATTACAGATGGTAGTCATTTTACACATGAAAATTACCTTACATTTAAACTTCCAGTCGAAGTAAAGAAACAAAAACCTATAAAAACTATGCATCTAAGATGCCTACCAAAAACCAAAATATCCCCTAATCAATCTTCAGGGTCAGACTCCAGCGGCTCAACGTCCACTTGCTCGTATGGAATCGGCTACGCCAATGTCACATTCGCGACAGTAAGAGCTTTAAGCCATCCGTGTTTGAAGCCTCGATTCTCGAACTTGGGCACTTCTTCTACGTAGTGTTCCAAGGCAGCGTCCTTCCCAGCTTGGAACGCTTTGGAAATCTTGGAGTCGGTTATTTCCTTAGCCTTCATCGACTCTTCCAAATCGGCTTCCAGCTTAGCGATCACCTCCTTGGCTAACTTGAGCGCGTCTTTGCTTGTTTTTGCCCTCTCTTCGGCGGCTAGCCTTAGTTGGTCGGAATTCCTCGCGCTCTCGGCCTCAGAGTTAGCTCTCGCACGTTCCTCCGCCGCTTTCGATGCCTCAGAATCGGTCCTTTGAGAGGCTACCATAGCCTTGCTCTTTTCCATTTCAATTTCATCTCTCAAGAAGTCGATCTGTTCTATAGCATTATGTTGACAGCGGCCGATTTCGGCTATCCTGCCTACCGCCTACAAAATAAGGAAACAGAGTTACAAAAAAAAAATAGTAATAAGAAAAATATATATATATATACACCTACGCGGAAGACTGCAGATAAGACATGTACCAATAAGGCCGATTGAGCAGCTAATGTAATTAACATTAGATCTAGCTCCGCCCGAAATGTGGCTCTGTCAATCGGCAGGGAAATTGAGGAGGCCATGCTCAAGGCCACAGCCGGGTCCTTCAAAGCCAACGCATGAGAAGCAATCGGCTTATTCCTTATCCTTGGTTGAACAGTGAACGGAACAACCAAGTGCGATTTCTCAACGCGCAGCCGTTTATTAGTTTGGTCCTCATCAGGGATGGTTTCTCGCTCGACGGGGCACTTTTCCCCATTCGCTCAACCTCCTGACCCCCCTGTTCTACCTGCTCCGTCTCGGCCGTTTGATCTGAGCCGTTTCTTCTGCAATAATAAGCAAAGAGGACTCAGCGACGGCGGCGGGTGGAGTTTCCGATCGGACGGCCTCGGTTCTCCTCCGGGTGGCCATCCTTTCGGCGTTTTTCCTCCTAGCAAGTTGTGTGACCGATTCCCCAGCCATATTCTCAGGATAACCCCCGGGAAGGTCTCCTAGGTCTATAAAAATGTCTTCAAAGGAGACGTCCCCTCGGCCTGAAGTGGATAGAGGGTTGGATGAATCGAGTCCGGCTTCCCCAAAGGCCAAGTTTAGAGCCGCATCTACCTCAGCTTCCGACTGCTTCGGCTCCTCGGCGACCGCTTCGGCTCCTCGATGACCGCTTCGGCTACTTGTTCTTCCACCTGCTCCGAATCGGAGGCTTCCAAACCAATCTGCCTTAGGTTTTTGAAGTTAGGGAAGACAAAGGCCGTAAGATGCTCTTGGCCTCTCGGAATTGGAATGTTGTCTACCGCCGAAAACGTTGTGTAAGTCGGCTCGTATCGCAGGAGAATGTGGGCTGCCCTCCGTTGTTTTTGAAGGCTTGGACGGCCAAAGAACTATAGTGCGATTTTAATTTCTGCAAGTACAGCATCGTCAGCTGAAACCAATACTTTCTTCAAATCATTGCCTACATAAACAAAACGGTAAGTACATAGAAGGAAAGCCGAATACATATATGATAATAAAAAAACAAAAATGAGCTATACGGCCACCTAGTTCACCTTTTCGCCTTGGCACGGGATCTAGGCGATCTTCACCCTCACTAAATTCCCAGTTGCCTCGAACAACAACCATTACATCGTCAACACGCTTGCCAGAGCTGGCAAGCATAGTCACTAAATGATGATCGATATCCTTGGCCCTAAGAAAATAGCTTCCCAACCGACCAGTAGACTTGGTTAAGGCATAACAATGCCAAATTGCAGGTATACCAAGGTTAATCCTAAGGCGTCGGTTCAACTCTATAATCCCCATTATGATTCAGAAAAAATTTATGTTAGGTTGGGAAGGGATCAGACCCCAGTGTCGAAGGACAACACTTAAAAATGTGTGAAGGGGAAAACAAACTCCGCCCTCAACAATCGATAGAAGATGGAAGATGATTGTTCTCTCATCAGTCCTCTCCATATCAATGGTGTTGTCTGCTACGAGTGACAGATGGATGTCATCGGGGATGGAATAATGGCGTCGGAAGCCGGAAATTTGATTCATAAAAAGGAGTTCTTTCAAATGTTTTGCCATCCTAGCTAGCCTAAGGATTATGCAAAACTAAAAACAAACAAGGAAATGGGATTTGAAGTGAATGAGAAAAAAACTTACAAGAGGCAAAAGAGACAATAAGAAACATGAGGAAGTTGCAGAGGTCGCGAAATGGAGGTATATCGAAAGGCAGACCAGAAGCTTTGAGTATTCAAAAAGAACTTACATTCAAAGGGACAACATAGTTTCAAATCGCATTAAATGAAGAAAGCGTACGAAGAGGCGAGAAGATATAATAATGCCTAAAAAGCGTGTGCTCTGACATACGTTGGAATGAGGTTAGCCGCCATTCTTTTCTTGACTTTTCAAATTCGAAACCAACCATACCGTTCGAAACCAAACATACCGATTAACTGGCGTTAATAAGATGTTTGGGGGGCAATTGTGGGAGCCAAATATTGTGGGGGCAATAATGCCGAATAACGGTATGAGGACAGTCAAGGACGGAATTTGTATTCGGCTTCATCCTAGACGATCACAAGGCTGAATAGACTAATCGGCATTACAACCAGTCGAACAAAAGCCGAATAAATAAACGTGCAATGGATTAAGGGTAGGTACAACCCTGAGGCCCAAAGAAAAAATATAAATAGAGGAGCATTAACCAAAGAAAGGTATATGAGAACAAGTCTAACTTGAGATATAAGCAACCAAGAGAGTATACACTGACTTATCCGTCGGACTGCTAATTCCGACACCCCCGACCAGAGTGTTCATTCCTTTTCAGATGACTAACTGAGGATCACGAGCGTCCTACAGGATCCAAAGAGTATTTCCAAAGCACTTCTTCAATTTAGACAACTCGATGTTAGTCTTAATTTTGTAAGTGAGACCTCGTTTGGGAACCCTCCTTTTTAACCAAAAAGTCAAAAAATTACTAGATTAGTCAAAAAGCCAATAACCCATACGAAAAAGTCAAAAATTCTCTTTTCTCTTTACTTTTTGCACATCTTTTCGTAAAAAGTCAAAAAGTCATCCCAAACATACTAATTTTTTTTAACTCATATTTTAGTCAAATAATTAAAAAATTACTAAATTAACCTGTTTCCAAACGAGGCCTGAAACTCAAGTTCTTACTCAGTCAAAAAAATTTATGCAAAGGTCGAAATCGGACTCGCGTCTAAGTAAATTTATTTACACTTCGAATTGAGTTTGAACAGATTCTCAAATCGACTGAATTTGACAATGTTGCAACCTTATAAGGTGTTGCCTTTTAGGATTAGAAAAATGATTTATACCCCCACTGGGGGTCGACCCCTAGTGAGGTGGAGGGCCATGATTGGCGGAAAAAAACTTTTTTTTTTTTTTTTTTTTTTTTTCAGTTGGCAGCCAGTGGGGGCGCGCCACCTCACTGGGGGTGCGACCCCACTGGGGTATAAGGCATCACTGTTAGGATTATTTTGATAATTGACTTTTTAAAATTTTTTGGCAGTGTGTTTTTGAAATTTTTTTAGATTAAAATAATGATTTCTCTAAATAGGCTTTAATTATTATTATTATTATAAAAATTCAAGTGGGCCGTACAAGTAGGAAACAAGGGGCCGTGGGTCCGTGAGGCCCGTGATACTGTTTAGTACAACTAAGCGACTTCCGAATCTGGTCACTCTTGCCAAAAAATTACTCCTCAAGTAACTCCATCGAAGTTCCAACTGCTTTTCTGTAGGCTATTATATTTTACTAAGAAAAAAAACAAGAGAATTGTTTGGGACCTTTTTCTTAGAAATTTTATGATTTTTAATTTAATCTCTTATGTATGTGTGGAATCTGTGGAGGTTTTTATCACAATTAAAATAAAAAATAATTGAAAAAAAAAATTACATATTGGACCAATTGAGCGATGAATAAATAAGGGGCCTACTGTCAGCAGAGCAAGTTGAACACTTTCCCTTCTTTCATGCCTACAATGCCGGAGTAATTATTGGTTGCTCTTGAAACACGATTATATGGTGTTTTAGGATTGTTGTGATGGATAGAGAAAGTGAAATTCATAATTTTATATTAAATAATTAAAAAATATAAAAAAGTATAATGTATAATAATTAATGAAGAACATAAATATGTAATGCTATTGGAACACCCAATAATAGTCCAAATTTTTATGGCCCAAATAGTTTAAATATCTCAAAACGACGTCGTTTTAATACATTCGAGTCATTCGGGCTATACAAATTTGAGTTACCAAATATTTTTTTAAGTAAAAATTATTGGGGGGAAATAACAGCAGCGTAGTATAGTAAAAAAAAATAGCATTTAATTATTAAATTGTATAAATTTTATAACTAATTTTTATTTTTTTTTTCCCCATTGTATTGTTATTTCTCAAAATTATTAACTAATCTTAACCAGTTTAGATTTGTTAAAATTGAAAATCATTAGTGAAGTTGACACGCTAGAATAAAACCGAGGGGCCAGGTTAAGCAAAAATTATAAACTAACAAGTTTAGATTTGTTAAAATTGAAGATTATGAGTGAAGTTGACACATTGTAGGTTTAATTTGTACTAATATCAATGATCTAAATCATTCATCTTATATAACAAGTTAAAAAGAACATGCATATAAAAAATTAAGTTGATCAAATATAAACAATCATATGATTAAATCACATATATATTATAACGCAGTGCTAATCTATTCTTAAAAACACATAAGTTGGTATAGATAAAAAGAGTCTAATAGCATAACAATTGATTTTAGATCAACTTATTTTTTGTATATATAATTTTGCTAGTTAGCTATATAAAATGAATAGTTTAAATCATTGAAATATGATTCAGGGTAGACTCCACATGCCCTCAAGTTCATAAGGATTCGTTTAGAAAGTGGGTTGACTTTTTGACTTTTTGGCTTTTTAACTTTTTGGCTATTTTAGCTTAGGGCTAAAAAGTTTCATTTGGGATGGACATTTTTTACTTTTGTGAGAGGAAGAATGTAATGATCACGAGTTGGATGTGATGTTTTGTCTTATTGGGTTAAAAAATCTATTTTGTTTTTTTGTGACTATTTTAACCAAAAAAAGCTTCAAACCTACCTTCCCAAACAAAGACTTAACCATTTTTGAAATATGGATGCATGTGAAACTTGAAATGTAAAAAAAAAATGGTGAAGAACTAGATCATTTCCAACCCAGCACGTTTGGGAAGTGGGTTGGTTGTTTGGCTATTTTAGCTTAGAGCTAAAAAGTTTCGTTTGGAATGGGCTTTTTGGCTGTTTTGATTTTTGTGAGAGAAAAAAATATAATGATTATAAGTTGGATGTGACATTTTGTTTTATTGAGCTAAAAAATCTATTTTGTTTTTTTATGATTATTTTAGCGAAAAAGTCCCAAACCTCAACTTCCCAAACGAGCACTTAGTTATTCCAATCGTTTCATCAAACCAATATCAAATTTAAGATATGTTACAATTTTCATCAAATTGAGGATGACTATGATTTTCACCAATTTATTATTCAGAGTCATTGGAGTTGTAAGTAGTACAACATCAGCAGACGACCCGCTGGTTGTTCTCCCGGATAACCACTTTAATAAAAAATTGCTCACAATATATTTCAGATTTGATTGAAAATTATAATGGCCGGTCAACCAATTGAACGTCCACTTGGTTGACTGATGATTTGATGAGTTTCTGTTATAACGTGCGATATCAGGTGGAATTTTTACTCAAATTTGATGAAAAAAGAAGTTAAACGTTGGAAATGTCCTAAGAGTAAGTTTGACAACATTAGATAGTAGCTAAAAAGTCAAAAAAATCACTAAGGTTCGTTTGGGATGTGGGTTGGCTTTTTGGCTGTTTTAGCCTGGGCTAAAAAGCTTGGTTTGGGAAGGACTTTTTGGCTTTTTTGACTTTTTTTGTGAGAGAAGAGTGTAATGAT